>KN506299.1:7105-21815 GCA_000787155.1 Scartelaos histophorus
GTTGTGTCACGTGACGCGTATTTAGCTCGTCCCGCACTACACGGAGACCCGGTCAACACTGAGCGCGCCAAGCGCACACCTACAGCACCTGTTTCGTAGTTATATCAAATATATGTTTGCTATAATTAAACACGAAGCACCACGAGAAAATTATTGTTTTGACTTGTTTTTGAAAATTAAAACACATATAACACATACATAATAATACACATATAATTAATAAATCTGGACTTCTACGTATCACACATCGTCAGTGAAGGGTGTAGGGGGATTTGACACGGGTGTCTAATTCATCTAAAACAAAAGGGAAAGTTGTTTTGCCATTGCTGCAATGACGCCTTTTCCCCATGTAAATTCATTTGGATCCATCTTATACAGGATGGTGTGGCTGCTGAGGAGAGTAGAGCTGATCTGAAGATAAAACACTCTAAAGATGCAGAGTCAACATTGTGGCAGAAAACATGTGTGCAGGTACAGAACTTACAAATTGTTTTCATTAAATTCCACCTCATTAGGACCAAAACATTGCGATTTTCTCTACTACATTTTATCTACTAGTTTGACCAGAAGAGGGCGGCACCGGCACAACTAATGCATTATATCCAGTATAATGAGCTGTTAAATGTAATTCAGGCATGACATGAGAACAGACACCAAGGAGCAAGCGAGCTAAATGCTTTGGACTATTTCATAAAGATAATTTATGTTTATATTATTGATGTTTCCATTTGCAAACATTCAATGACTTATCACAGAGACAAATGCACATTCTCTGAGAAGCAGCAGTGGGAGGATCACATTGGGACGACCCAGTGTTATCTCTGAACCCTTAAATGCCAGTGGCAACAGTGATGGACTCAGTCTAGCAGTGAAATGCCAGACTGGAGATTTTGAATCAGGGGAGGGAATTATGTCAACAAAAAAAGAAAGCTGCATAGACTGTAGTGTATCAGATCTGTTTTATCAAAGTTTTTGATGCAAGCAAACTGTTTTTAGTAGTTTTCAGTTTAGTGCAACAATGTATTTATGATTATATGATGGATTATAATGATTAATTTGATCTGGAGTTGAAGTTAATTGAGCATAACTGAGCATAACTGAAGATTTGTTTTGGAAATCCATAGCCAGCATGCACAATTGTGCACAAATGTTGTTATAACACACCTGATTATCTATGGGTTTCAGAAGTACAAAAATACTCCCCATACGCCCCCCATAATTAATGATTGGGTGTACAATATGTTTTTGAAGTAATATCTTTAACTTTTTGGAGATGCTACTAAGTATTGGGGGCTGAGAAGATTTGGGATTCAATTTAGCAAAGGATAGCAACAAAAACTAAAAAAGAAATGAATTAGGAGCAGGAATAAGACATGGAGGAAGGAAAAGAGGTGAGACAAAAGAAGTATCCCCTCGATGGCAGTTTCCAGGCAACAGGCTTGTAGTGGTTGGTCGTCTGGTTGCCGGGCTGCAGCAGGTTGACGGAGGCGGAGGAGAAGAGATGACAGGTGGTACCGGCAGAAACATGGACCCAAGAGAGCTCTCAATGAGGACCCCTATATCTATGAATGGGATTATGCTCATATAGTGTCATAGTTGAGAATGGGGAACGGTTGTGGGTGTGATTCCTGCAGATGAAGTCTATGACCTCCATGTTCTGTTATGAGTTGAGATGGAAGTGTAGCTTGGGTGACGACCAATTGTCTAATGAATTAAGAGTCTGAGGAGTTGTTGTTTGTGTATGCTTATGTATCATCCCAATGAGGACCAACAAGTATCCAGGGTATATTTCATCTAAAAGACTCAAAGTTGCTGGGCTACGTACAACCCCTATGGTTTATAATGGAAATATATAGTAAATGAATACTGGCTACTTAAGAGAAAAACATACTTTTCTTTTTATTTCTCCTGAGATAACTCAAAGGGCCCATATTACATTGTTTTCTGATCTATGTTATAACGTTTTTTCCTCATCAAAAACATACCCACAGTCGTATTTTGTTTCATTTATTTGTTTCAGTTTTATTTGATGATGGCGCATGTTGCTTTATGGGTTACATTATTCAGGTCTACAATGTAGGTCAGATGTAGGTATAGACAAAGTGGCTATGCTTTTGTCTGAGGCTGCTCTGTGTATAATACTAACAGGAGTCTTTACATCTGTGTACAACTGGTGCTTTAAATATTTACAGCTTTTGTGAGAGGGGTTAACATCTGTAACAGTGTAAACAGCAATACTCTACTCAAGAGCACGGTTATATTTTCTGTCCCATGTAAGAAATATATACTTTTTATTTATCAAAAATAGATTAATAAATGACTCCTTATGAACTGACCTTTCATTCAAGGCATGTGGGAGTGGAGGGAGAAAATGAGGAGATCAGTCGTGTATACAGGAGTGTTGTTTCAACCTCAATTTTGATATGAAGGGAAAGTCCGGATACTCAAGATCAACTTTGATACCATAAATTTTTTTAATTTTTACAATTACAATATAATGCAATTTTCAACTCAAAATAATGGAAATGGTCTCAGTATTGTTAATTCAAGAAAGATCCACCATTATTTTAGTATTCAAGTGGCTATCTGGTTTCAATACCTTTAGTGGATATCATTTTTTGACCAAAAAATCTAACTGGACACTGGATGAACTATGTATTCTTTAGGAGTCAGTCTGAGCAGTGTTTATTAATGTGGATCATTTAGCTTAGCAGGAGCTGCACCCTGTAATATACACATAAAAAATTGCATTGTATTCCACAGAAGTCCTATTACCTCTCATGTGTTCTCTAACCTCCATATGGCATATATGTGCATGTGTTTTAATGAGCGCTTGGCCCTTTAAAGGTTGCTGGCGGCCGTGGGGGGGCAGAAGATAACGGGAGCAGACATTATTTGCTTGTGTCATGTCGATTTAGTGTCAGCGCTCACATAGTGCAGCCCACTCAGGAACAGAGGCACACTGAGGTACCTGCTTTATGCAACAATGACTGTTTGTCATCAGGGAATCCAACAGGGGCAGAAAAATGCCATTTAATTGCTCAGACTATACACACAATACAAAATGGATATTTAAAAACAAGCAGATTTACAGTAATTTGATAAATATTACACTAAATAGTGGACTTTAGCTTAAAACTCTTTTTATGTGAAAAGTATGACCAATCCATCACTGATCACAGTACGGGCATAAAGTGCTGTTTTTCTGTTGTACTTTACTTGTGCTATTAGTTGTACCTCTTTAGCTTATGTGGCAATGTGTTCGTATAAAAAGGTTGGAGTTTGAGTTTTGAGATAAATCCAGTGTGTCCACTCTCTGTGGTGAACAGTAGCGCCACCCGACAGTCCGGGAAACCCTCCTGCTCTCTGCGTCAGCCACAGTGCAGCTGAGGAAGGCGCACCCCAGTCCCACCCCAGTCCCACTAAAGCCACAGAGGTTGTGGGTCATTCGGTCCTGCAGCCTGGAGCAGTGATTCCTGCTCTGGCTCTGACTGCTCTGTTTCAACCTGGGGTAATAGGGCCACAGAAAGACAGAGCATATCCAGGATCTCACCCTGCCTAGATCTGCTCAACTGCTCAAGATTTTTCCTTTGGTGCTTGGGCCCGGAAAGAAATGAGCTTCACTGGGTACTTTGAGCACCACTCCATGATGAAAACATGGGACAAAAAAAAAACTAAACCCTATTTTAAAACTCAAACTCTAACCCCTTTACATCCCTTTAAATCATGAAGCAAACACAAAACCTAAAACTTATGAAAAAACTGATACTTTTAGCAAACTGAAAACAAAATAATTGGGGAAGATGAGTATCGAATGCCAGTCTCCCAAATTCTAACCCAATGCCTTAACTAATAAGCTATCCCTCCACACATTCACCTGTGCTGAACTTTGGCATTTAAACTAATATGCTGGGAAAACTCTGGAGTGTTTGATTTTAGCCTTTTTTTATCAGCCAGTTCCAGGCTTGCCTCTTTTTGCAACTCTTCCGTATATGTGACAGCAGCATGTCAAGTTACAGGTTGAGTCTGTGGAGAGGCAACCCTACGCACAGTAGGAAGGGCATGTTTTTCTGTTTATTTTGGACCAATGCATTCAACTGTAATGAAATGAATACAAGGTATAACAAGCATATACATATACATTAAGGTTATATAGTTTTTATTCTGGATGTTTAGTTTTAAAGTATCCATAGAAACAGACTGTGTGATCATGTGGTTTCTCCAGGCTCATCCAGTTGAAAGGCATAATTAATAGATTATATAGTTTTACTTATTTATAGTATGAAAACATTTATGGCACAAAAGCCATGTACTAATTTCACTTCTATGTTGCTATGTGTAAATTATTGTTTTATTATTTTATTTGATTAGTGCATATTGTTACATATGGGGTTATTTCTAGTGAAAATAGAAAACAACCTCTTCCACAGTGCTCTCCAACCTCTCTGCGCATGTCTGCTCTTTGTATTTATGCATTCATGTTTATTTTACATCGTCCATGTTCGTGTTTGAGAGGGAGGGGAAGAGGGAAGAAAAAGCATCCAGGTTCCACATCCAGTCAGGCAGCATCACGTCAGGGCCGCCTCAGTCACCGCCCCCCAGGGGAAGGCTGCCTACTGTGGGCATGAGCCGTGATGATTGTCCCCACTGGCTCAATTGCACATGCGCTCTAATGTACACACAGCTCACTGGAACACACTAACGTGCTTTTGGATTTCACTGTCATACCAAGGCAGAGCCACCATCAAGCAGCAGCCAATAATGTAGATAAAGAATAAAACAGTACATTTATATTGGCAAGCAGAAAACATATTTTTCTATTTCTATAATAATGTTTTGGGTGTGTGCATAGTCAGGCACACATTAGCATAAACGCTATACCCATGTGGCTCAGAGGGTCACACATTCATACGCAGAGATAAGAGAAATGCATTGTGGGTAAAGCTTTAAATCAGCATGGCTGTTCCTGCTGTCATCCTGGTGGGGCTCAGAAGTGTGCATAATACACAAGAGTCATTTTAATGTCAAAAGTGTAAAA
This sequence comes from Scartelaos histophorus, assembly GCA_000787155.1. Lineage (NCBI taxonomy): Eukaryota > Metazoa > Chordata > Actinopteri > Gobiiformes > Gobiidae > Scartelaos > Scartelaos histophorus. Next base: position 12,144 of record KN506299.1, read on the forward strand.
ATACAAACATTCTATCACTATATAATATAAAATGGCTTTATCATTCATGACTTTGGTGGTATCAGCTGCTTCTCTCCATGGAGATATGCAGCATATGCGTTATACGGCAGGACCCTCCACCACAAAAGTTACATTGTGCACCTTTTAAACTGCTTGTGTAAAACCTAAAAAGGGCATATGACCAAACCATTTTAATTCCCAAATGCTAAATATGTGGAGTTCTTACAGTAATAGAAGTGATGTAGAACAAAGGTCTTTTGAGTTTAATGAATCAGTGTTTATATAAAAGGAGCCTGGACTTCATCAGCTGCGGTCCACATTCAGCCCTTAGTCCATATAATTCAACATCTCCTCAGCTGATGGTCCCAGCAGTGCACTTGGCACCAATTCAGCTTGTCCAAATACACAACATCCCTCGAGGGACTACACCGCACTTGAAAGCATTGGCGTCTTGGCTTGGGACAATGGAAAATGTGTGGTTTTGATCATGAGAAGGGGCCAATACAAGTGTCTCTGGCTGCAAGCACGACTCAGGAAGTGAAATTCTGCTGCTCCGAGGCTGTAGATGGTAAAGTGGTGGAGTAGAGGGCAGAGAGGGATGATAAATCAAATGAAACGGCCCGAACGGAGAGAAATGGATGAGGGGGAATTGGCTGGAGAAGGAATAAATGGGGGAAAAAAGGATCCATGAGCTGTGTCTCGCAGTTAATAAGACAATTCATCTGCTGTACTTGTGAACCCAGTGGCAGTGCAAAGCAGATTTAGCGCAGTGTTGGAGTTTGGAAAGTGACAGATTGACATTATAGATATGCCAAAAGTCTGAAAGTGCAAAGATATTTATGACTGAGATATGCAAACATACAAAGGTGTTTAAGTGTGAGTGTGTAATATTTTGGCATGATTTCTTCTCATCTGTCAATTAAAGGTGCACTGTGTAACTTTTGTAACAGTATGACATTCAACTTATATCTATTTACATTTTTTATTGCTCAAAAATATCTTTTTATTGTAAGCAGGGTCACCTCTCCACAGATCTGGCTTGCAATATGGTTATGTGACGCCCATACTTTAATTAAGAAATGTGACATCTTTATATCATTCTTAACTTTATTTTAGTATGCACACAATATTTTCTGACCCTTTTTGACCCTTTTTTTTTTTAGATAAAATGATGCTTAATTACAAAAATCATCTTAATCTGCGTTGGTGTTTGTAGATTTATGAAGAACAGTGTGGTGGGGTCTTGTACAAAGTAAGGATTGATGGTCTAAACTTAGATTAAAGCGGATTGGTGGATGTAAAAAGTAGTGCTAAAGGGATATCTCTCCCACTTAAGTACCGCCATAAATAGTCACTCAGCGCTTTAAAATGCACTAATTTATAATGAAATCTGACAGAGGACCATCTTTAGGAACTCAGCTGCCAATCAAAGTAATAATAACTCCCTGCATTTGTGTGGGCTAAGCCAAGTCTACTTTACAACATCTGCTCTATGCTTTTATAGCTAAAACTAGTGTAGATTGAAACTGAAAATAGATTTTTGTTAATGAAACTTCAACAGCTTTTTATAGTATTTAATCTGTCACTTACACATTTTCTGAGAATTGGTGATTTAAATGCAGGACAGTGCAGGATTGCTAAAGCATGCATTAGTCACTCAGTATATTATATATAGTATATTCCCTGATGACGGAACCCATAATTAATATAAAGATTTTTTTCCCAGGTTTATGCAAGTTTAACGATCACTGAGATTTAACCAGTCATTCGAAATTACTTCACTTTGTTCCATCTGCAGTATTGATCTAAATGTTTAATGATGCTCCACATCAACAAAAGAGTGTGTTTCAACAGCTCTTGAGCACGATGTCGCATAATACTTTTTACTAGTAGACAAGTGGAGCAGGAGATTGACAAATGGAACACTGAGCCTGTGTAGTCAGTGTTGCAAGCTCAGAAAGAGTTTAACAACATTACAGAAGCCTTGGATCTAGAACTTCATTTGAATGTGTTATTTTTGGTCTTTTATTTATGCCATATTCTTCTCCATTTACCTGGGCTCTGCATAATGGTGAGACGCTTAAGTAACCAAACGATATTACCTCCTGGTTGAAGATACAGGTCTGTAACCTAATTTATTTTATGTTGTAGACAAGCTTAGGTTATTTTCAGTGATTTTGTGTATATAATTATGATGGTTTTATTGCAACCTCTCATTGTGATCTGCAGATGACCACTGAAGTGTTTCTGGTTGTTGTAACCTAAACTGCAGGGAGTGTGACCACACTACTGTGACCAGTTGGTATTGCTTTACTTGGAATGTTCCACATTATGGCATTGTCTTTTATTCCATTTGACCCTTAATAAGTCTAAGTCACAGACCTGACTGAAGGAATAGTTTGATTTAAAGCTTTATAATGAGATTGACTCAACGTAGTTGCATTCTCACATGCCACCACTAGATGTCATCTACATTACTGCTTACTAATATTGTGCAAGCTTTGGCTTGACAGAAGAAGACCAGGAGAGCACAGATGAGACTGAACATGGCCAGATGAGGGGAGGGGGGAATAGGTTTCACATCTGCCAACACAACAAAAATAAATAAATACGTTTATGAAAGGTAGCTTTAATGGACAAATGTATGTTTTATTTTGAAAAATATACTTTATTACATGGAGAAATGAATGCTTCACCTTCTTTACCTGTTTACCTTTGTGTGTCTTGTGGCCATATTCCTCCCTAATGGTGGTGGTCTACTTTATCAAAATTGCCTCAATATATCCCTTATCTGCTGATATAACATATTCTATTAATATTGTCCATTGGTCTGCATTGAGTTGCATGTCTTTGCTTTACTTTTTAACTATAAAATTTTAATTAGAGTCTCCCATTTACACAGCAGGTGACCACTGAACGTGTTGTGGTGATTCTTGCTGTCGAAAAGTCTGTGTTTAGGAGGCAAAGTGACGTGCACCACATCTCCAGCCTCTAGGAGCAGTGTGCTGTACCCAGATGGCTGGGACTCATGAGCCATAAAAACACCCTGCCCATTCTTCTTCAAATATGCATCTACACGGACGTTTCCCATTGAAAGCGCAAAAAACTCAAAGTGGTACACTTTTCTGATCGCTGCAGTGAACAGGCCTATAAGAGAATTTGAGCAGCACTATAAAGTTACAGTGTGTTACAGTGATGTTTAGGCTTATTTACCTGTCTCTGGACTGTGGTTATTTCCAATGTTTGAGGCCACATGTTGATAGATAATAGTAGTCTCTGCATTGAAATGTCCAAGAGTCTTTTTACCTGACTCTATTAACCCTGAAGAAAAGGCCACGTGCTTGACTGGAACAGAGAAAAAATATTCTAAAAAATAGTATAAAAATAAGAACCTAAAATAGTCTCTTTTTTCATCCATTGACATTGTGGAGATATTTCTTTACCAAAGGAGTATTTTCACTGAAACTATGTTTGGATATTCTTTTTTTGTTAATTTTTATAGACAGAATGGGCTATTCCTGTACTGATTGAACTGGAACTTGATCAACGGAAAGAAATGCATCATTTTTATTAAATGCTGGAATTATTATTTATTTGTTAGCCCACTGCCCACTGACTCAACAGTGCCACCTAGAAGTGGATGCCTATGGGAGAGGAGCTGGGTATAATTTAGAACAGTGATAGAATTTCATGAGACAAGCCTAAAAATTAATGTAAGCATTCCTATGTTTATGAAACACATTTAGTCCTAGGTTTCGGTCCAAATGAACTCAAATATAGCATGTCATATCAAGAGATCTTGACATTCAAAAGTTAGCTTTTTGGGGATACTCCTTATTAAATCACTAGGCCAAGAGTTCAAATTTGATTGTGGGAAACTGCGGGATCTTGGCCTTAATGTAATGGACTAATAATCATAAAACCAGTATACACTGGATTATACATGAATCAGCCTTATATGATTTGCACAAAACTTGGCCATTAAAATCTATGCATGAGAAGAAGAAAGAAAATGTATTATGAATGTAGAGCATTTTTACAATTGGCTAGCAAGGGCCCAAACAGATAAACAAACAAAAAAATAATAAAAAATCTTACATGCACATGCTTTCTTGAAATTTGTGCCACTTATACACTGGCTGACACAGATTAAATTCATAATTCACATTTAAAGCTTAGTTCTACAGCACCAAGAGCACTGGTGAGAACAAAAATTTACATTGACAGAAATGGTTTAAATTTCTGGCTGATGAAATTCAAAACAGTGATAGACCTTCATGAGACATGCCAAAAATTGAATGGGCGCACTTACTGTTATGTGATGAACAGGATATCGGCCACTGGATTGAAATTCCGTCACCAATTTAGCTGCTATAAGTCTAATGATGGCGTTTTTTTGTGTGCAAAAAAGTATAATATGAGTTACACACTGGCAAAAGTATTTGCTCACCCATCCAAATAATTGATATCAGGCATTCCCATCACTTCCATGGCCACAGGTGTATAAAATCATGCATGTAGGCGCGCACTGTTTCTACAAACATTTGTGAAAGAATGGGTCGCTCCCAGGACCTCAGTGAATTCCAGCGTGGTACTGTGATATGATGCAATCTCCTAAATATTCCACAGTCAGTGGTATTATAAAAAAATGGAAGTGATTGGGAATGACAGCAACTCAACCACAAAGTGGTAGGCCACGTAAACTGACGGGCTGGGTTCAGCGGATGCTGAGGTGCATAGTCCGCAGAGGTCACCAACTTTCTGCACAGTCAATTGTTACAAATCTTCAAACTTAATGTGGGCTTCAGATTAGCTCAAGAACAGCGCAGAGAGAGCTTCATGGAATGGATTTCCATGGCTGCATCCATACATCACCAAGTGCTATGCAAAGTGCCAGATGCAGTAGTGTAAAACACACTCCCCCTGGACTCTAGAGCAGTGGAGACGTGTTATCTGGGGTGACGAATCATGTTTCTGCATCTGGCAATCTGATGGATGAATCCGGGTTTGGCAGTTGCCAGGAAAACAGTACTTGTCTGACTGCATTGTGCCAAGTGAAAAGTTTGGTGGAGGGTGGATTATGGTGAATAGTTATTTTTCAGGAGCTGGGTTTGGCTCCTTAGTTCCAGTGAAAGAAACTCTGAATGCTTCAGTTTTTTCCTAATGGCCTGATGCTCTGAATCTACCGTCATCATTCAATTTATTTGCATCAGTGGTGTCATGTTTACACTTATTAGATTTTTAAAAGATTTATATTGTAGCAAGCTGCTTAGCTTACACTGATTATAGTTTCTTTGTACACTGTCTTACATACTATACATCTTACATACATATTATACTGGATAACAGCAAGAAATACATATGAAGAAATACACTTTAAATACCTTGTAGGGCTTTTTCCGTAAGATTTGGCTGTTTGGCGGCTAATGGTAACTGTGGCTGTTTCTATAGTAACAGCTCATTAGGAGGTGGTTTGATAGTGTCTGTGATTAAAGCGCTTGTTGGGAGAGGATTAGCCCACAGTGGGGAGCGAGGAGCTGTCAATGATCGAGCTGGAGGTACAGAAAGTCCAGAGAACAGGCTTAAAAGGCCCATGTGATCGGGCTGAATCTCCAGAGGCCAATTTCATAACACAGACTGGCTCATGCTTAGATCTCTCCACTGGCACTAATGGTCACCTTTAAGGTCTATATCAGGCACGTGCAAACTGCCTATGGCCATTGTTGTCTATTTTCTACTGTAATACATTTTATTTTTGACAGAAATATTGAGGTGTTGTACACACATTCCCAACTTTGTGAGGAAAAGATCCTTTGAGAAATTAGTATACCCATATATGTTATGTTAAATGTATTTTTATACTATCACTGTTTAAGTCTAATAATGCTCCTGACTCCTGTCTTAATTTTAAAATACAAACAGAAAACTCAGGTGGTGGACCATTCTCTGCTGTTTATTTGCAGCTGATCATTCACACACATTCACATATCATCCAGAAGGAGATTTAATCTTTCTCACCTCACTGATGTAGTGCCACCATTTTGTCTTCTGATACTACACACATCTGTTTCTTATTCCTCCTGTTTGATGCTATTGCTTCTATTTCAAACCTTTTTTTTTTCACTGTCTTTAACATACTGCACGAGAAAGGGATTCAAATTGGACTTGTATGTTGTAGATTTGTTTTCTGTGGTGTGTGTTTTTGTGTATAAAACTGACAGTTTTGTGTGGTAGTTTTTGTATTGCATTATTGTGATGACGACCTTGGTCCAGCAGAGAAGCAAGAATAAAAGATTGCTTTGGCTACACCCGTATATATTTATACACATGCACGGTGCCTTTCATTTATAAATAAATCAAAATAATCCTTGGTTACCCTGCCTGCCAATCACAACAAATAGAGCTCGGGTACAAGACAAGTAGAGCCTCCGATTTTCCGTTTCAAAAACCAGCAAATTCCGTTTCAGAGAATAGTGAATTCCGTTTCAATTCCGTTTCAGATAATTTGATATTTAATTTAGAAAAATTTATTTGATTTTGCTACAATTCATAACTTGTATGCCTTCACAAATGCTTTTTTGATGCTAGAAACTAGGATTAAGATTATTTCAAGTACATTTTAACAAATAAAGTTTATTTTTCAGGTATCTGGTGATGGGAGGCTTCTGCATGGCTTTATTGTGGCTGTTTGAGTTGTTGCTAGCACTAGACTCTTATGCTTGGAATGTAGTTTATATTTAAAGAACCTTGTAAACAATCTATGTAGTCTGATGTCTTATTGCACCTCTATAACTGTAAAAAAGCAATCATGTTTCACGTTTTCTTTTTGCATGTAAAGCAATCATTTCACGTTTTCTTTTTGCATGTGGTGTTTTGTATGCTTCTAATTAGGCTATCATTAATACATTGTTTCATAAGACATTCCCCCTTTGTCAAATTGTCAAATGTTGAGAATTTTATACTGCATTACCAAATTTTACAATTTTGAATTTTGTCAACATTAAAAATGTTGACTGACCTATCATTTTTTTAAATAATAAATAAATTACATAATATTTTTGGTGCTGCCCCGTCCCTTTAATGCTTTCGTCTATAGTTGGCTTCAATTTAAATCCACTGTGAGATATTCTGGCCTGGGGCAAACTGGGCTGCACTGGGGATGATGCACTAATTGCATTTTTTCTTGTCATTTTTGAGAGAAGTTTTTGCCTATGTTTTTTCACACAGTCTTAGCTCTACCCCCACTTGGCTGCTGTGTGTGCCCGAGGCCAACGCAGTGCCACAGTGCAGTGTCACCCTGCCAGTGTGTAACGCTGGGCCCAGGGCGGCTCTGGCCTAATATGGCCCCTCCTGTCTCACATTCTGCACAGCTTTAACCTCCAACCACAACGAGAGAAGCCTCTTCTGATTGTGGTTAACCTGGGACCTTTGTAGTGTGTAGCCATAAGCTGGCTTATTTTATTTAGTATTTTTCTGTTTTAACTGTTACTAAGAGCACCGATGGAAATAGTATAATATAATAATAGAAAATGTGCATTAATATGTACTCAATTAATAGTACTGCTGCAAAATTTGCACTTTAGTATTACTTAGAGCTGGTATTCAAATTAAAGTAAAATGTTGATCCATATATTCACTCAAGTAAAGAGTAAAAACCTATTTGGAGAAACTAATACTATAGTTTGTAGCTTGCAGTTCACTTTGTGTTGGAAGATTAACCAAAACTTCTACTCGAGAAAGAGTAGTCTATGGTCTCTCCGCAATATTACATACAAGTACTGTGTTAAAAAAAATATTATAAAAAATACAATGCCATTAAAGTGTTACTCCAGTAAATGTAACTGAGTATTACCCACCATTGTAATGGGGGTTCTGCCCCCCCATGTGCACTTAAAATGATTTGTTTGCTTAGCTACTGGATATTTTTAACTTGTTTATTCAGTCTGTGTTTGGGGCTGTGTGGGCAGCAGTCTACAGTGACTTACTTTTTAAAAATGGTTTGCCAAAAACAGCTGCCTGCTCTTACTAAAACAAAACCAAACAGTGAGTGTGGTGCTAAAACGATAAGATACACTCAGTAAGTGCATGTGGTCATTTTAAGGTTAACTCAGTATTGTATTAGATTAGACCACTTTCATATGGACATTTGCAATTAACTCAATGTGCAAAGATACTGAAAGTATCTGAAAGAGAGACTGAAAATTTACTTAACTTTAAAATTAAAGTTTCCATATGAATTGAATGGAAAAAAAAAAAAAACTTAAACATCTCCTACTATATAAAATCATACCATACTATACTATCTTTAATTTATTTCTCATTTATTGCAGTAGGCAATGGCGTAGCATTTAGTGGTGCAGCCTATGGCACTTTGATGGCCCATCGCAGGTTAGGATTGGCCTCCCTCCCCATTACAGACTCAGTATAAACAACTGTCAACATAAACAACTCATACACAGTTATAGAGGTAGGCCCTATGGGTAGAAGTAGATTTATGTTTGTCGCACAGGGATGGTTGAGATAGTGTGGGTTGGAGGAGAGAGGGTGGCTTGCACAACTGCGCTACAGCGTTAGCAGCAGGTAAGTTAGCGTTCAATCAAATATGTCACATGACATATCAGGAAAACCCCACTAAACCCTAATCCTAACATTAATAAGGGTGGAGAGGGATCAGCTGTACAAAACCATGTCCATAACATGTCTTTCTAAACATAGATGGGGTAAATTGTTTTGTAGAATTAGTTGATGTTCTTAAAGCTGCACTATGTAACTTTTCTTTCTTTAACTATTTTCAGCTTTCAGCCCCTTGCTTCTTTCCATAGAGATCTTATTGCTTTAACTGGAATGTTCCATAGCATGGGACGAAAGACCTATCTGTTAATAAGCTATAGATGCTATATCTTTATTACTGTGGAACATTCCAGTCCGGTCCACCACCTGCTTGTCTCCATGGAGACAAGCAGGTGGTGGACCCTCTTTCCTCCTCTAAATGTATGACATGTTTAGACAGAAGTGGCCTTGGAGCTGCAGTCTGCTGAGGCCCGGACTCCAGAGGGATGTTCATTCTGAGGTGAGATCCCATCAACTTTCAGAACATGGATAAGACAGAAAAAAAACACCACGTCTTAGTCTCTCTACAGTAGGACAGGGGAAGGAACGGATGTAAGTCACTCTCACAATTAGATCTTGTCAGACATGGTATTGATATGACTGAAGTGCCCTCATGCATTTTGGAGTTTAGTTTGTATTTGTTATAAACATATTTTTGGCTTGTGTTATGAGTGTTTCATTTAACCCTAACCCAACATAATAATAAATATAGCCACAAGCCACATGCTGCACCCATGCCATGCCGCCCCCAGGGTCACCCTGTGCACTGCCTGTGCTGTGCACAAATGCACCTTAGCCCTAGCCCTAACTCCTAAATAAACCCTAATGCCTTACACTAACCACTAACCCTACCTGAACTCCTAGACCTAACTGTAGCCCTAACCCTAGGCCTAAACTTGACCGTAGCCCTAACTATAAACCCAACCCTAACCCTAATCTAATCCTAGCCCCAACCCTAGCCTTAACTCTAGTCCCTTCCCTAACTCTAGACTCATAATTTTTGTTTGGGAGGCGGGGCGTGGTCATGACACACTCTTTTTTCCCATTCCCATAATGCATTTG
>KN506311.1:11880-30387 GCA_000787155.1 Scartelaos histophorus
ACCTGGAACCATATCCTGTCTGGCGGATTCATAGACCGTATATGAATGGACATAGCTAGCGCATTAGCCGCCGCGTGGCAAACAGGAAGTGCTCCAGGAGGCTCTTCCGGCTCCTTCTGACTCTGGCTCCCATTGACTTACATTAGGATCTTGTCGCTTGTCTCTCTGTAACTGCTGCAGTGATCCTCTTCATCTTGGGCTTAAAATGTTCTTATTAACCTGCGACACATGATCCTGATTTTTTTTTACGCTATTTTGTTAGTCAAAAAAATCCTATTCATAACATAGATCCTGGCTCCAGATTCGCTCCTGTAACCGTGAAGCATCACGAGCCTCATTTGAGAGACGCTGAACGCTATGGGTGACGTCACACTCGCTTAGTCCGCTTTTTTATACAGTCTATGGGCGGATTTCAGAGGGCATGAATGACAGACAGATTAACCAATCAAAGAGATGCATGCTCTATTTGCATCAAAAATAAACATGAAGTCTTACATATAAGGGGAAAAACAACAGTGAAAGTACCAAACAATTTATATCAGGTATAAAAACTTATGAGACTTTTTGAGAGACCTGGTATTCTCAGTGGTCTCCAATCCAAGTACTAACCAGGTTACTTCTGAGATCTGATGAGACAAACTGATTTGACAAGCTGGTATAGCCACATTACATGAATTGACAGGGAAATGAGAAAGTGACTCCACCAGGGCAAGTTACAGGCGACATCTGTGGATAAATACAGTATGAATGTATACACATGTTTCTTTTTTTTTTATTTGGGTAAATGCAGGAAAATTATGCTAATGAATAATGAAGATAATGAAGAAAATTCCAGGCAAAGCAGAAAAGTCTTGTCCAGCAACATTATGTATTTTAATTTGACCCATGAACAGTGCACACAGGGACATTTCTCTGGATATTGCTCATGAAAATTAACTTAAACTTTAATACATTTACTGTGTCCGGCTGATGTTTGTGACACAAACCAGACTGCAGAGAAGAATATAAAACAGAAAGGCTTTATTTGATCAAAAAATAAGTTCAGAGACATTATTGAAGTGAAGGAAACAGAACTAAAACCTTAAATTTAACTTAGTTTATGTTAAATGTTTTTCTTAAATTTCCCTATTGATTACATTGTACTTTGCAATAAATATAAAATATCCAAAAGGTGAATGCACAAATGTTAAACCTAATCATTTCTATAACTACAACTTTAGCTGCCCCCTTCTGTATTAAATCTTATGGCCCTATAGAATGTTGTGGTGTTATCTGAAACCCAGCAATTTCTGTGGCTTTGATCATGATGTAGGCTTCATCCACATACATTTCCAGACAGTTTTGACATCGCATTTGTTTCTGTCTTACCTTTTTACAGATTGTATGTCTGGTGCTTTCACGTGGCGGCCCATGTGAGTACAATTTGTGCGCTTTTGTGTTTGCGACAGCCGTGCAGATAAAGGGGATCAGGCTATGATTATATTGACAAACCCGAGGCATCATTAAAACTGGGCTTCGCAAGCGTAAATAAAACCTGGGAGACATAAGAAGCTCACGGGAGACGAGCTGAGGCAATGGCGGGTTCGGAAAGGAGTAGGGGAATCTGCAGGGACGCACAGATAAAGAAACATGTTTGATTTGTCCTATTTACAGAAAAAACACAATTACAGTTATGGCTTGTAACTTAGAGCAGCTGGATGAACTAAAACACCTTTATGTTCAGTTTAACTTGTGATATTCTTTGATATAGTCAGTGTAAATGGCTTTAGATCAGTGGTTCCCATACAAAAGTGTCACATGCAGTTACATTTGATCTTTTGTTGATTCATAAATCATTTTGATTCTTAATTAATGCTTGTTGCAAGAAAGACTAAAGCAATCTATTCAATTCAATTCAATTTCTCTTTATTGTCACATGTACATATACATACAAGATATATAGCACAGATGAAATTGCTGTCCTCTCCCACGTCAGTGCAAACATTTAAAAACATTAAAAAAAAAAAAGAAGAGAAAATGTGCAATCGACAAGAAAAAAGAAAAGTGCAAACCAAGTAAACATTCAAATATAGACAAAATAAAACAGAAACATTCAAGTATAAACAAAAACAGAACAATAAATGACCAAAAAGCATGATAAATGACCACTATTTTGATATACATTACATATTTTCTTTGCAGATTACTGAATTTATTTTAACTTTTATTTGCAAACATGATTAGGTTTGGTTCTTGACACAATGATGCATTTTTTTTTTATTTTTTTTTTGTCCACTAAGGCAACACATTTGAGCAAGCTCCTTTTTATATTATCTAGAAGGAATTTAGTAAGGTACCTCTTTATTTTAATGCAGAGAGTACAACCAATCAGATTAACTACATTTGACCATATAGTACCTTATATGAATATGTGTAATTCTAGTCACATGGATTAGAGGGAATACATGTCTCCACTCCAAGTAACTTCTTCACTTCAGACTGGTTTAAATATATCTGCAGGGAGGAGTTAGCAACCCTAATCCCTAACACACATGTAACCAAGTGTTATGGGTCAACTTATTAACTGTTCCTGCCATTCCCTTTGACATAAAAAAGGACAATGGCAATGTGATGTAAAAAGTTACACATCTTTATTTAATATTCTAGACATTTAAATATTACTTCCTTCTTTTGGTACACAAATAACAAACAAATTAAATTAAACTTGTAAATGCAGGATTTAAGCCAGCCCTAACTAAGCACAACAAATCAAAGCTCAAACCAAAAGTTAATGAATCCCAAACCAGACTAATTAAACCCTTCATTTACAATCAGTCAAAGTGCATGTGCTAAGGTATTTGAGGTAGCTGTGTGAATTTAAAGTGCGTCGAGTTCCAGATGGTGAAAGTGCATTGTGCTAACGGACCTATCTGGGCTAAAGTGACTTGTGCTAACCCTGAGGCCTAACCTTGCATTGCACTTCCAACCCGACCATATGTTCCGCTTCCTTTCAAAACCTTAGCTATTGTCTTACAACATTCAATAACTTCACACAAGGCACAAAAAAATCACACTTGAAATAAAGAATAAAGAGTAAGAATCCATCAGCAGTGGCGATCTGTTATACAAGGAACAATAAATTAACTTTGGGTAGAACATTACTAACCACCACCTCAGGTATTCAATGAAAAAAACATTTACCGGTCATTTAGAAGGGGAGGGGCACCTACACGGGGCTTGGAGTGCGTTCGGAGTGGCCACCGTCTCCAACTCCACACTCCAGTTTGCACCTTCCCAGAAAGCCCTGACCGCTCTCTGCAGTGTCTGCGCCTATTTCTACTCTGCAATCAGTGATGTCGAGAGCGACGCACGACAACGCAAAGCAAGGCGGATGCATTCGCACACACACCACAATGGGAAATTTACATTCTGACCCAGTTACACACAAACCATTACTAGGGACAAAGGAAAGTACCACAAACAAGATGTGATGGAAGTGTAAAGTGGCTTCATAAAGTAAATGAAAGTAAGTACAGTAACACAAAGTTAGGGATTTCACATAATTACTAAATCAGTATATCAATATAAAACAAAACAATGGTCTAAGTTGGAAAGATTTAAATGAAAGAAAATACAAATGCCCAAAGGCTGAGCCAAAATGGCAGTCACAAAATGAACGGTCACAATGACCTCCAGTGTCTCACACCTGAAATCTGAAATACACACACAGGATAACAGAGCAGAACGAGAGACACATCTAATACGTAGCGTGGCAAACTGATACTGAGGCGTTGGATGGTCAGGCAGGAGATTGGAGGAGCGGAACGTCAATCCACTAATCTCGGTACAGCGGATGTCAGAGTCAGCCCGGCAGCAACAGAACCACGCCCCACCAATCAGGTGTCAGGTACCACACAGCACATGCAAATATCAAAGGCACAAGCGGTAAAACAAACGGGAAGCACAGGATGAGGCGGGGCCAGGCCATGGGCCTTCACACACACAAACCCCATTTGACAGAATGTCCTTCCTTTGCTTATTTAGTTTGCTCGTAATCACAAGGTTTCTGATGTCACATGCATATGCCAATAGGTTAATTCTTATTGCTTGCATGTATCCATCCATCCACCCATTTTCTCCCACTTAATCCGGCTGGGTCTGGCTGCCCATTACTCTGTGCACCAGACCCTATGAACCCCTCTGCAGGTGGTGAGTCCACAGGAGGGAGGGACTCCTTGGCAGTCCTTGAGTCCTTTATTAAACTGTTCATAGGGTGTTGCATGTTTTTGGTTGATGGGGGGGAAACCGGAGTACCTGGAGGAAACCCATCCAGGAAACACACAAACTCCACACAAAAAGGCCTGGGCAACCCGAGGATCGAACCCATAACCTTCTTGCTGTGAGGCATGAGTGTTGCTTGTATCCATTCATTTTACATAAATTATTTGTATCTCAGTAATGTTTTATTCAGCAATGAGTATTTCACATGTCTACAATGGTAGAAATGGTCTATTCCAGCTTACAGCAAACCCCAAAATTTCTGAATCTGTGTCTCAATTTTCTAACTCCAGCGGGAAATCCAATACATCATCCGGCTAGATTGAACATGCATTAACTTATCATATTCTTATTACATACTTCCCCTATATTCTGGTCTGCATACATATTTAAGCAGATACTATATGGATTACATGAGACACAAATGAGTAGCCAGCCCATGTTGTGAATACAGATGGGCCTTTGCATTATACAGAGCTGTAGCTCGGTCTAAGCCTTTCTCACTGATTACATGATTAATCAAGCCAACCAAGAGCCATCCCACCGCCGCCATGTTTCACACTGATAATGAACCACTCATTTCGGCTAATTTGCTCGGGGAATCTGCTAATCTTCCCCTTGAGTTGAGATGGAAAAAGAGCCATCTTAATCTTTTTACCAAGGAGCTTGTTTGTGTTGTGTGCAGTGTGATGGTCAAATTCAGCTGAAGTTCACTGAGATTAGTATTTCACATTTCATCATTTAAAATCATATGTTTTATCAACCTCACCTCCATTAGGTGTTGTAGCTACCTCTGCTGTCAGCAATGCAAATGAACAATGCAAAAATAAACTGAACCAGTGCTTGTTTATAGACTCAAAAACTGTCCAGATATTTACCTGTGCACACAACAATCTGTGAATGCAAATGAAGCATTTTTGAGTGCTCAGAGAAAATAACTCTGGATTAATGCATGGATTCATGAAACAATAATGAATAAAGCAAGATACAACTGCGGGTGTGTTTTTGACAGTGGGGCAATAATAAAACATAGTTAAAAGCTCAAAAGTGAAGTTTGCATAATATATGTCCTATAAATGATCAATCACAGTTAAAGATGAAATGCTACCTCTGAGAATATGGTTGGGTAATATTTTGGTTTGGTTTGGAGTGCACAGACATACTATTAATTTCTGGTCACTACACTTAATGAATGTCACAGTAAAAGCCATTCCAATTATTCTTTCTCAAAACGCTGTATTACCTAATCGCATCTCATTAAAAAGGGCAGCCAGCCAAGATATAAAAAGTGAACTTTAAGTATCAAAAAAGTTGCAGAACTAACAGAAACTTAGCAGAAAATAATGGTTAGAGTTTTGTAGTTGTAGAAATGTTTTTTAAATTAAAATCTTTACTAAATTCAAATATTTTTTTCCATTTAATTTTCTTCCTCAAGCAACCAGAAGCTAGAGCAGAACCAGAACAACAGGTAAGTATAATGTAAACAAATAATCTTCCACCCCTTTGTTTTGTTGCTTTGAGTTAGAACTTTTTAACTAAACAATTCAATATAATATATTTTGCTTCATATTTGATGTTTTCTGTATGTATATAAAATGTAGAATGTGATAAGAAAAAAAACCAAACATGAATGAGGCAGTGTGTCTATACTTTTTGACTGCTGCTATTTAAATAGACACAACAGGGTAAAGGCCTGGACACACTAATTTGAGGATTTGGTTACACAATATTATAACACATATTTCGTAGAGCTGTTTTTTGCTTTACTGCATGATCCCATAAAAACATAAAGAAAAATAAAGAATTAGAGGGTGAATCCAAACTTTTGTCTGGTAGTGTATAATCTATGAGAATGAATGGCTTTTTGGTGAAAAGCAGAGGTAATGGTGGGGCTGACAGGCAGTGGGCGACAGTGATGGAGATGAGCGGAAAGTGGGGGAAGATTGATAAAACAACAGTGTCAAGCAGTTCAGGTGTGCATGGTTTGAAATGCAACAATATTATGGAAAATAATCAATCCAATCCAAACCTTTACTGAAATACCAGCCATTTCAAAATAGAAAAAAAAAAACAACTCTAGTATATCTATCTATATCTATATCTATATCTATATCTATATCTATTGTATAGTTTTTATCATAGAATTTTGCTAAAAACTCGTGTTGCATTCAATAATAGTTTTAACTGAATATAACATATATATGACACACATCACAATACCAGGTATTTAGTTCCCAGCTAATTGGACAGAGCAGAATGAGTGAATAAGAATGGGGATAACGAGGAGGGAAGGTTGGTGGTTCTCATCCTGCTTTTAACATCAACATTGCTGGTCAGATCTAAAGCCTTTTACCTTTTACCTTTTGTTTAGTAGTATGATGTATGATGTTTAAAAAGTGGAGCACTTCCTTTATTACTATATGACATGACAGTGGGGCAGTGTATTTTCCTTTTGAGAGAAGAACTTTAAATATGGAGGATTTGTGTGTTAAACATGCATGAATTAAACAAAACTACTTTTTTGATGAGAAAGAAATATTAAAACAGAAATCAGAAAATGGCATAATATGGGCCCTTGATGTTTTACTATTATTTATATTGTGCCATCAGCAAATCTCACATCTCCGTACCATTATTCAAACACAGTGAATACTTATATACACGATATATAACATTTTTTACCGTAAATTTGTCAGAGCATTTTTCACAGCATGGCACAGACAGAGCTCAGAGTCACGGCCTGTTCCCTCCTGAAGATTGCACTCTCATCTTCCAATCTGCAGACGAGAAAAGTCCCCCCATCGCTTGTGCTGAGTGCGCAGCTGTGCCAAAACCCTCAATTGGACACATGTCGGACCCAAACTTTTTGCTGAGTTCTCCCCGATGTAAAAATTGTCCTTTCCCTGATTTTCTTTGCATTTCATTTTCCACCAGGAAGGAGGAGGAGCGCATTGACTGATGAGAAAGATAAGTGAAGGAGATGTTCAGGAAGCAAGGGGGTTGGCACAGCGGCGTGTGAAGATAGTAGAATCAGAAACAGGAGAGAAGGAGGGATGGAGGAAGAGCAGGAGGAGGAAGAGTGGAGGTGACAGATGTCAGTGGGCTCGCGATGAGGAACATGATAAGCAGCCCCTCTGTCATTCACACGCACATGCAATGACATCCTTCCTCTCCTCACTTCAATAGAGTGTTGTGTTTTGGTACAAGCATGATCCAAAAAACATACAAAAGACCCAAGGCTCAAGTCTGTGAAGGTCAGTTTCCAATACAGATATTCAGACTGAAAAAATCTCAAGAATGTGAATGTAACAATAATATTAAAGCTCCTATATTAAACAGCTCTTATAAGCCATGTTACTTCATTAAAAGCATAGTGGTACCATTGTTCCATTCATACATTATTATAAGGATTATAAGGCACAGTATCAAATAACATGTCAGTTGTGTCATTGTCCACACATAAGGAGCATCGGATTATAAGGCGCAATAAGTGAAACAAAATAAGGTGCATCGAATTATAAGGCGCAATAAGCGAAACAAAAGGCGTGTCGGATAAATTAAACTTTATTCAGGTAATTTACAATAAATCTCAGTTGTCGCTAACACAAAAATACAAGTTTAACAGTTGGTGATTTGGGCACCAAACATGCCCAGATCCCTCTCAACATTGTTCTCAGTTTTAACAAAAATAAAAAACCTGAAATCTGCATAGTAATCGTGGCATTTTGGGTCCTTGTACAGCACACGGCAGAACTACAGGTATGTTGCACAGTCGCCCTGTAGCGGGGTTCTCCAATGAAACTCAGGCTCAGTCAGGAAATGTGTTTTTTGTGTGGTTTATTGAACTCTTCACAGAGCAAAAAGGTACAAAAATATTTACAGTTATTTTAAAAGTCAATTTACCAGAACCACGTAAAGAACAACAGGTAGACTTCCCCTTTAAGTCTTTAGTCAGGACTCGCTCCTGACTCGCTCCCTCACTTTCTCGGTGAACGTTACCTGCGTTGTAACCAGGACGTGACACGACAAGACGAGACTCCCACCTGAGCCGCAGAGCTGCACCTTTATACCCGCTGGCCCCTCCCATATTACGTAACCCCCACCTGAAACCTCATTTACATCATTCCTACTAATGAACAGTATTTCAGGGGCGGTTACAGGGAGAGAACAGCTTCCTTCAACATCCTGAAGTTACCTATACAAAACAAAACTGTACAAATAAACATAAAATGCAGACAATTGTCTATGTAAATGACTCGTGGCTCACGTGACTCCCGGAACCTGCGCACCGGGAGGATTTAGGCTCCGGCGCGTAAGTGTCCTGGTTTGCCAGATCGCACCATGGGAGGAGGTGAAGGCGGCAGTGCGGGTGAGTAAATGACTGATTTTTGGGGGATGTAGAGGCACTACTGCCGCTTCCAAGTGTGCACCCCTAGTCACGGCAGACAAGGTTGGAAAAGTTACGGAAACAAAGTTTCATGTGCGTTTGGTGAAGCGCGCGGAGCCGATACTGAGACGGGCGCGCGCGTCTCCACGTGCTCTCCCCGCGCACCGCGCGCTCAGGGACGGACCTGATCCGTCACACGCCCTATATGCCCAACATATTACTCCTCCTGACTCGCGGAGTAATACGTTATTAGCCGTAATGTGGACAACAAAAAATCGGTTGGAAGTTAGTAAACACAACCAAAGATAATACATAAGGCCACTGGATAAGGCCACTGTTGATTTTGGAGAAAATGTAATGATTTTAGATGTGCCGTATAGTCCAAAAAATACGGTACAAAAAAACAACTAAACTATAATACTAATATAACCAACAATACCAATACTACCCCAGGAACTGCACCTGGAGAGTAAAGATGACAACCATTTTAAGGCGCACAGACAAAATAAAGTAAAGATAAAGTAAATTTGTTTATATAAACTGCATAAAGAAATAATTTTCACAAAACAGAATGAGGAGACATTCTCAGTTCATTCAAATGTTCACATAGTTTCATTTTCAACAGAAAGAAGACATATTCCCAGTCAACAGTAGATGTCAAAATGGCAACTACTGATGGAGACATGAATAAGGTGGAAAACGGGCTGAAATTGACCCAAACCAGCAGCACTGGTGTGAGGAGCAGCTACCCCGGAAGTCAGAGGTCTGGGAAGTGAAACCCATGTACTTGTACAGTGTGCACCCTAGTGTCCCAGACTGACCTGAGCAGATAGATGTTCAAACTGCATAATGCCACATGTGACACTCTGTATATCCTGCCCACATACTCAGTGGTGAGCCCCATAGGCCACAGCAGCCCTGGGGCTGACTGGCAAAGATGTGGCAGGGCGTGTCCTGTGTTCCCCTCGGACACCAACCACCAGTTATGAGACAATAATTTTTGCCACAGTTGCATATCTTAACTTGATGTACCAATCTTTCTAGTTTGCTGTTAGCAAGGTTCCACATCAGATTAAATTTATGTCAAAGTCATATTTTGTTACCCTCTTTCAGTTTACATTCCAGATGCCAGTTCTTGTATTCATCAATAATGGTAGAAAACATAAAATCCAAAATTCCATGTTATAATAACAATTAATATCAAGTTGTTCTTTTTGCTTGAACACCCCAGAATAGTCACGTCGATAAGTGAACGCAGGCCTATGTGTCTGAGGTGTACAGTATTCTTCTTCCTGACTGGAGGATTAAGGGGTCAGGACCTGTTCATCTGAGCCGGGCTCTGTTTCTGCTGAGGCAGGCTAGACTAGATTCTGTGACAAATTAACCATCAGCGGCCAGAGAAATACATCATAAAAGGATTTGTATTCTTCTATAACAGATTAAAGGGCTATTGGAATGAACTTGATGGAGTAATCCCAGCAAAGATATAAGTCGTATGTGGAGAAAAATGTAACATTTATGCAAAAAGTACAAGGTTATTGGGGGCATTCACATCATAACAGTTATTTCTAGTAGTTATACAATTAATCTTATGATTCACATTACAGTTATGCTTTTCAGTTTTTATGTTATGTTTTATGGGTTTGATAGTGATTATTATAAGAATTGTTACCTCTCAACAAAAAGATTGATAGTTAATGTTCTAGCTGCCTTTGATCCCAGTGAAACGAGTCTGCCACTCATTTATGTTTTATTTCTCTATGAACTTCCACTTTGTATATGTAGAGGCGGTACATTTACATCAGTAAAAGTACAGAGCCAAAAATATCAGTAAATAAAAAAAAAAAAAAAAAAATACAAAAATACAAATGTATTTCTCTAATTAGTTATTGTAGTAGTGTTTACCATAGTGAGTAAGTCTTTTATTTTATGACCCCCCACTTCACCTCTAAAAATATTTTCAGGCAAATATTTTGTGCATTATATAATGTTCTCCAAATTACTTACATTACATTTATAAATCACTTAGTTACATCCAGACAACTATTGGTCTTCCCCCAAATAATTTTATTCTGAAGTAATTTCAGGGATGAAAAAGTAAAGTATACTCCTTCTTGAGAACAATTTTGGTTACTCCGCCTCTTTGTTGATGTGAATTTCCTCACTAACATCATTAAATCCAAGCCCAATACACACAGCACAACTGCATCACGTTCCCCCTCTGTGTTTCCCCCCCAGACCAAGGCTTACTTGTGTTGAAGTGTTAAACATCTTTGATCACCTTGAAAAGCAGTACTACAAAAAAACGTACAAAGATTCCCATCTCCACAGTATTGATAACAATTCCTCTGACAGCTGGGTGCGGTTGTATTGTTATTTGTGCTTAGCACGGCCCAGTGCCTTTGTGCATGCACGTCAGATCCTCTGCCCACTGTGAATCAATACAACAGCACCACTGTCTTACATTACCTTATGGAAAATGCCTGCAATCGATATACAAACAGAAAAGCAATGCATGACACGTCATGTCTTTAACAGGCTGTAAGCAGAGCGAGAGGACATGTGATACTGCCGCCCATGTATTTCTATTGACTAAGTGATTGTGCATTTATAGAAAGATTTATCACTATTAAAGGGAGGCTATTTTACTTCTACGAGGTATTAACTCTTAACACATAACATGTTTAGATCACCACGTTATCTTTTATTGTTTAAAGCATGTTTTATTCATAAACATTGCCCTCCATCATCACAGCACAATCAGTGTGCATCCTGCTAATGAACTACTGCACATAGCATCAGGTTTGTCAAGTTTTTGTGCAGTTTGTATCGTGCTTTTGTATATTTATGGAGAATTGTCTTATGGGAGCACTGGTGACATACATTTGTGTGCTGAGCATTGGATAGAATCTTACAGCAAACCATAAGGAGGGTTCAAATATGGCCTGGAAAAGATGCCTAAATTACTGAAAATTCTAAAACCTCTTCAGGCATGTTTTGGTAGATGACTTAAAAAAAAAATAAAAAAACTGTGAATTATGTAGTTGGTATTTTCAAGGATAATGCAGTGCTACTATTCGTATGTGAATCCAGAAAACTTGTATTGTTTCATTTTGAAAGCTTCTGACTCCACTGGTGCAGTAAATAAGAAGTCCGAGTTAACATTTGCAAAGGCTAAAGCTAGAGCAAATATGTGATGAAAAAAATAGTGCATTGCAGAGTAGTTTTCTCAAAGTCAGATGAAGTCTGAAATGAAATTCTTTATAAACTTTATAAATATTTAACAGAGTTTGCCTTGGACTAGTAATCCAAAATGTCAAAAGTATAGGTTTGTTTGTGATTTTATTTTCTAGTTTTTATTTTTGTCAACCACTGTTATGCCCATTATTAATACCAGACAGTTGTAATGATGCCTGTTGTTGAATTAGCCGTTATATTGTGGTATCCATGTTGCCAAGATGACTTAAAAAAAAAATAAAAAAACTGTGAATTATGTAGTTGGTATTTTCAAGGATAATGCAGTGCTACTATTCGTATGTGAATCCAGAAAACTTGTATTGTTTCATTTTGAAAGCTTCTGACTCCACTGGTGCAGTAAATAAGAAGTCCGAGTTAACATTTGCAAAGGCTAAAGCTAGAGCAAATATGTGATGAAAAAAATAGTGCATTGCAGAGTAGTTTTCTCAAAGTCAGATGAAGTCTGAAATGAAATTCTTTATAAACTTTATAAATATTTAACAGAGTTTGCCTTGGACTAGTAATCCAAAATGTCAAAAGTATAGGTTTGTTTGTGATTTTATTTTCTAGTTTTTATTTTTGTCAACCACTGTTATGCCCATTATTAATACCAGACAGTTGTAACGCCTGTTGTTGAATTAACCGTTATATTGTGGTATCCATGTTGCCAAAGTATGAATGTGGGGAAAAACATATCAGTTATCAAGTTGTTTTTCTTGGTTGTGATTTTGAGAGGTGAAGCTTACCGAAATTGCTATGGACAGTAAAAATCCATGTTAGTGTGTGATAAAGAAGCTACCAAGAGACAGCCAAGTATTAAAAAATCCAATACGCTTAAATAAATCTCAATTTGGTGAAAGTGTTGCATACTACAAATTAAGACAGCATCAGTGCCATTTGATATTAGAAAGGCTGTATGGGAAATGAACCCACAAGCTTCTAACGTGGATGGAAAAATCTGTTACCCTGTACGTTTGGCTGTTTCAACCTCAGACAGACACATAATGAAAGTATGAGAGTTATTTTTGGCACTCAGATGAAGTTTAGGAGATGTCTTCCCCCCTGGGCCTGGACACTGGGGATGGTAGAGGTGAGGCGGAGGTGAGTGAAGGGGACGAAGAGGATGGGGAGAGTGAAGAGGATGATGAGACGATGAGGAGAGTAGAGGGGATGATGAGACGATGAGAGGGTGCTGAGGCGGAGAGGGGGCGAAGAGCACAAAAAGAAAGTGGCGGTTTAAATTGTGCAGACTGGGCGCTGATTGGAAGAAGAGGAGGCTGGGCGAACAGTGGGGAGGAATAATGGCAGTGAGGCGATGAAAGCTGGGGAGGTAGTAAACTCGGAGGAACAGAATCAACAATTGAAGCCCCAAACTATGAATTATTTCAGATAAAATCATAAGTTATATATTTTGTTCTGGATGTTACGAGAATTTTCAGTAGAAGATCCCTCTGCATTTGAGGGACACATGCTACAAATTAGCGACTGTGGTTGTTTTTTATACTCTATGATTCTGGATTCAAACACAATTTAAAAATGACTGGTTGGTTAAGCAAGGGAAGCTGTGAGGTATGGGAGCAGGGTCTTCCAGGATGAATTGCTTATTCCTTATATGTGCTCCACTGGCCTGGCTTGTGTTCACACATCATGAAGACAGCTGATAGAATGTAGCCTATACAGCTTGCTCCACACCCATAATGTCCTCCTCTCCGGGCCAGCGCAGTGGACCACGAAGCCGCTAAAGTGACCCCCATTCTCTCACGTGGCCATACATTCCCACCGCTACCCCTTATATCTACTTCACCACTCACACGATTGATTCAAGCCAAAATCTATCCCGGGGCTGTGCATTGTGTTTCAAACCATCTGCGCTAGACGAGGAACAACTGTTATTCAAGCTTTTCTTATTTCACATAGGCATTTTCCATATCATTTGCTCTGCTCTTGCGCAAAAGTACTCTAAATCTCATCTGTGTCTCGCAAAAAAATAAATACATACACCTGGTAATATCTTTTAGGCAGTAATTCTCCAGAACCATAAAATGAGTCATTTGTCTTCTTGTTTGTAGCCAGTGGGAAAAGGAGTAGGGGACTGCTGAGATTAAAACCCGGTAGAGGGTGTCTGAAAGTATAGGATGGGAGGTTGGGGTTCCTGGGGTTTTGTCGGGTGTCATGGAGGAGCTGACAGGGCAGCGTTAGCATTGAATGATGAGAATTCGATACACATCTAGCGTACATACAAAGAAGAGGGGGGCACACCTGACACTTGCTTGCATTATTGATGAAATAGAGCCATTATGTGCTGTTTTACACCTCGTACGAAGCGGGTTCCGGGAAGATGGGAGTAGTGAGATGTCGTAGTGGTTTGGTGCGTGCAAAATAAGGTTGACGCCAAAGAAACTCAATCTCTGACAAATGGTGGTACGTCTTGACCTTTTGTGGATAACCGTGCAATAAAATGTGACAATGTGTCTAAATATGAAAATACATGAGGTAATACGGAAGTGGTTGGTTGTACTTGAAATCAGAGACTCGCATCCTTTCTGTGAAATGGCTGAAGTTTGAAGACAAAATCATATATATTTGTGTGATTGGAGACATACAGCATCCATGTAACTTTAAGTGGGACACACGTAGTATTAGCAATTTTACTTTCAGGTTCAGGTTCTTCCAAAACATTATTATTTGGCAAAGTCGAAAGCATTGTATGAATTTTTTTGACAAGTTTTTAACAGACTGCATAAATGTAGGTTTATTAGTGATGTGCAATGTCACAATTTTTTAGTTTTGATCAACACTACGCCAGTGTGTTTTGAAATGCATATAGAAACTCAGTAATTATAAATAAAATATGGGCGTATTGATATTTCTGTAGAGTTGATCATTTTCAATATTTAGTATCAAGCCGCCAGCAGGGTTTCATTATATCTTTGCACCTTTCAAGGCCATGTGACCTATGACCCTGGCCTGCTCAGATCAAAGCAAATTTCCCAGTCATTTTCCTATATAAAAAATAATCAATTACAATATTAAGAATTGATAGGCATGATGGAAGCTAACCAGCTCTGTGGTGACTTATTTTAAGTCCAAAAAGCCCATTTAAAACAAAAAATCTGCACTTTAAATAAGAATTTGTCAAAATTATAATTCTTGAGATCATTATTTTTTTGTAATGTTTATGGGATGAATAATTGGCAAATTTACTTCCGGAGCCTGTGTGTGGGCAGTCCCTGTTGAGCTCCATAGAGACAAATTTGTTAATATTAGTAAGTTTATTTTAAAAATCAAACACAATAGTCAAACATTCTCGCAAACCATATTAACCACTATTACTTTACTCATACAGTGGTGTTTTTGCAGTGTGCATGTTAAAATCAATGAGCTGTGTGGGATGTACACGTGGGAGGCTCTTTGTACGGCAGCACTGTTTTAAATACATACTACCAGAAGAGTTTGTGTGCAGAAGTAATATCTTTTAAAGTTCAACAAGAAACAAACGTGATCACACCGACACAGCGGCTGCCAGCTTCGAGACAGCTGTGATGACAGATTACTTTGCTAACTCTGCAAACCTCACACAGTTCTGCTTTTACCATTGACAAGTACCCATAGAAAACTGTAAAGACTGAAATATAGTGGTGCTCTATGGCAAAAAGTATACTTTAAAAACTGCTTCAACACCATTAGAAGTGGAAATATTCAAAATGGCACAATGTTTACATCCAGAGAGCGGACAAGACCAGCAAATGTGTTTATTATACAGACAACGGGTGCAATTAAAGGACGTAATGGCTCCCAATAGGGATGATTGTACCACACCAACCACACACTAATTAGAATATTAAAGGCAGAAAACACAGACTGTGTACAGTGCAATGTTATAGTTGGCTCAATTAAGCTTCTTGCATTGTTGTATGTAAACATAACTGACTACGCGATGGATTTGTGGATAATTACAGTTGAATTAATTCATCATATGGATCCCAACCACTACTCAATACTTAACCTGGTAAATAACAAGCATCAGTATTCAGACTTTTTTTAAAGTATGATTAAGAGTGGTGTGCATTGCATTTTACACTGTTATTACTTGCCACGCCCTTCCACTGGTCACTGGAAAAAAATCTTATATGGCTATTACCAGTTGTGACGAGAAAAAAGGTTGAGGATTGCTGGATTAATGGCAACAACCAGAATAAGACAATAAGATGGATAGTAAGTTGCCTCAGTCTCAAATTAGTGTTTCTTATCACAAAAGATGTAGAGATTGCATGTTCTCATAGTGCTGGATGGTACTTACATCATAGCCTGGAGAAAGTCAGAACATTTATGCTTGTTAGTAACTATTTTTCATCAGAAATGCTAATGAAGAGCCTGACAAGATGCGTGTTTTTATTATAGATTGTAACAAAAAATTTGCTTTCTGCAATAATCTATTTAAATCCTACTGCATTTTTAGCCACAAAATA
This sequence comes from Scartelaos histophorus, assembly GCA_000787155.1. Lineage (NCBI taxonomy): Eukaryota > Metazoa > Chordata > Actinopteri > Gobiiformes > Gobiidae > Scartelaos > Scartelaos histophorus. The sequence goes on from KN506311.1 coordinate 28,231, forward strand.
GACTAAAATGTGTATGTTTCCTTTCATTTTGTTTTGTCTGGCTTTAACTGTCTATTTCTCTTCCAGTTAGTACTTTCTCTAGACAGCTATGGAATCTTACTATGTGTGACAAAAATATATAGAAATCAGCTCTACTTCCTGTCATTTTCAGTTAAACTTATGACTATTTTTGACCACAGGCAGTAGAAAAAAAACAACGTATACTTATTTTAATCAATCAAGACATTTCATGGAACATCTATTTTAAACTAACAGACAATCCCAATTCATGCCATTTTGATTCATTATTCACCAACTTTACAAACCATTTTCACATTGAATCTTCTGATCCTTTCTAAAACCTAATTATTTTGTGAGCAGTGAGTGGTGGAAATCATCTCCGAGGCTTTAGAGTGAGAGCAAAGTGGTGTCAGACAAACTTTGCATGTTGTTTCTGCACCATCCCATACTGTCAGGGCACATCAGAGCGGAGCGGGGAGATGGCTGCACTTGCTCCAAGTAAAATGGGATCGCTGTGGACATTACAGGTCGACACAATGGCAGAGAGGTTAAACATTTAAGTGCCTACACATAACTGCACATAGTTTATTGGTCCAGGGTACAGTACACATAAAGGTAACCGGTATGATGTAATTAGCGTTTTTAATTGTAGTAATAAAAGCTGTGTGCACGTTAGGCAAAAGCATAATCCATGTATCCGGTGTAATTAAACAACAGAAAATGATCAAGTGTCAAGACAGAACATGAGTTATGTGTATTTTGGCCAGAGGGTTTGCAGATAAATGAGCTTACAAGCTGCAACTGTCTATTAGTGTTGTTTAGCTTTGTCATAACCAGGTCATTACAGAATTACACATGCTTTATCTATCCTCATGCAGCTGGAAGAGAAGCCCTCTCTGGAACAGGTGATAAAATAGCAATTTATCCAAATATGAAGCCCATATTTTAAGACTATATAACTCTTCTGGTTTTGGGTCCACCACCTGCTTGTCTCCAAGGAGATTCTTTGGGATTTGCCTGGAATATTCCACAGAATGGAGGTGAATTGGTGTATCTTAAGTAGTTTTATGGTTAAATAATTATAATTCATTCATTCATTGAGACAGATGAGTCATAAGAATGGCCCATGGGATCCTTGGGGACCCACTTGTGTTCTGTGTTCTGTGTCTGAGAGGCTGCCGTCAGGGTGCAGTTTGAGCTGTGTGGACTGTAGGACACAGAGAAGGAAGGCCACACTGTCCCTTCAGCTCCTCAACTCTCATTCCTCTGATAACTTGGCTGAGAGCAATACTGAAGCAAAGATCAAGGATTTATAATAATATGGGAATATAATAATATGGGAACTCCAAATCAAGAGTGAACGTTATATACAAGACTTCAAACACAACCAATGAAGCGATCTGGTTCCAAACCCACTTTTATTGTTGAAAATTAAATAATAAATACCAAAATATAAGTGTGAGGGACTATTTTGTGTTAAATAATTGTAAGTTGGCCTTTAGGAAAGTTTAAATTTGATTTAAGGGTGACTTGCATGGTCAAGTATACAAATTGTGCAAAGGATCCATTGCATTTGACCCTGAAGGATAACAAATATGCTACACATTTTTTCATTTTATTTCAGAGTGCAATTACTGATGCTCTGACCTCAACTTAAACTGCCCTAGCCTGACCAGTGAAATAGAGCACAAACAATATCTGGGTACATTGCCTTAGGCCTGAAAATAAGGATCTCCTCCACCCACACTGTCAAGACCACTCAAATGTCCATGGAATTTCCAAGAATGTCTACTGACAGCAATCTTCCCCTGAACAAACTCATTATGGCGGTGTGCAATGTGACTGTCACTCCATGATAGACACGACTTTGCACTTGGGAATCCACTGCACCCAGACAGCAATGCTTGACCAGTAGTTACACAATGAAAATAGAACCAGGAAGTGCTGCTGTACTTTAAGCTGAACTGCTTTTGGCTATAATTTCCTACAGAATGGCATGAAACATATCTATCTCCCATTGAGAAGTATTGTTTTAGCTTTCAGTTTCCATGTACTCATGCAAATGAAGTTCTGTGGTAATATTTTAAGTTGACTGGAAATTTTTGATGACATTTCATTTAATGGTGATATAGAATAAGGATACATGGCAGTTTGCTG
>JACN01005098.1:0-10451 GCA_000787155.1 Scartelaos histophorus
TGAGGGCCTAAACGTTGACAAAAAGTCTCACATGTGGGTATTAGATCGACCGGTCCGGGTGAGGGCCATCATCACCGCAAGTGGCTTTTTATTATTATTATTATTATTATTATTATTATTATTATTATTATTATTATTATTATTATTATTTTTTTTTTTTTTTATTATTATTATTATTATTATTATTATTATTTAGTTTCATTTTTGTTTTCATAAGTGAATATGAAACATTTGACAATCAACTTTTTGAAACTTTGAATAAAGCATGGTTAAAATAGTCTAATTAAAGTAATGGCTGATTAGGAAATATTGTTTTTATAATTGCTTTCACTTCCTATGACACTTGACAAGAAATTACCTAACGTTGCACTAATTAGTCAAGAGTTCATAACTGTTCAGTATACGGAGGCTGTTTCTCATGTTGGCATGGTTATTCTTTCATTTTAGTAATTATACTTTTAACAAAAATATGCACATAATTCATTTAAGCAATTGCTATATCTGTATCATATTCTGAACAGAGCTTTCAAAAGTTCAAAGATGTGGAGATTTAGAGAAGAATATCATAAGAATTGTCCTCAAAATCCCATCTGAGTCATATAATGAGTTAAAAGCCAGAGCGTGCAACTATATGAAACTTTTTTTTATTTTTTATTATTCATTACGAACAGTTCTGCCGCTATAAAATCAATGTTGTTCTCAGCAAGGTCACTGAATTAAAGCAAACTCTAAACCTGGGCTATGAACAAGGTCAATAAGGTCCAGCTACTTCAACAATTATTAAGGAAATTCATTCTACCTTTACTAGACTCTAGACTAACTTTTTAAATTTCACTATATTGTGTGTGACAAAATGCACAATGTAAAGGGAAGGGAATAGCAGAGGAGGAAAACACAATTCTCACCCACCTCATGAGTCATTCTAATGTCAAGATTAGTCTAATAGAAAGTGTACCTTTTTGACTTATTTTAAAAAGTAGGAATGTTGTTCATCACAGTTTAAAAGTACATGGGTGATGTTGTATCTATTTTGCAATGAATACCTACATCTTCTAACCTTAGATTGGGCCAAAATGAAATGTATAACAAGAAAACATAGGTGTGCGCTCCTAAAACTACAATATAAAATGGGTCCAAGTGAAAACCAAGTCATTCTAACATAGATAGAGCAGACTGCATTAGGGACAGACGTTGCCGGTTTCATGTCCTGTATTATTGCATTTTTCATGAACTGCTGTATTTGACCTGTTCTCTCTGCCTGGCCCTTTGTGTGATAATTGGTTCGACTCTCTTGAGGTGATGTCATTCTACACTGACATCTCTCTGCCTCCATTTTCTTTAATTCAAAACGCATGAGGCCCACTAAATTTGTCCTCTCTATTGCACGTTATCAAATTGAATAGTTTTAGAAAAGTGTTATAATTTAGGACATGAGACTTAACAGACCAAATGGTTATTGAGAGATGATTATCAGACAGTATTTAGTATTTAAACAGATTAAAATTAAGGTCATAACCTCTTCATCACCTCTTTTATCATGAAAACTGTTAAAACACAGCGTCTTACAAATCTAACAAAGCTTTGGGTAGGCAAGCTATAATATTCAAAAAGGAACAGTGGAGAATCTGTGACATGAAAACTGACCCCTGGGTGCTCCCATCCCTCACAAAAGCTGTACTAAAGTAATGATTAATGCAAATAACAGTACAAACATTAGATGAGGTCACTCACCATCAGAGTTACAGATGTACTTTTCAAGTTATTTTAAAATCATTTTAGTGATGCTGGGAGTAGAAAACCTGCATTTTAGTATAAATTATAAAGTGCTTATATGAGGAACACTTTCTCTGCATCTGGGTATCTTTTCATACAGTTTTAACTACATACAGGTACAATGATTATAGTAAAGATTGCTACATAAAAAAGAATAAATCTAGATTAGAAGTTCTATGATTAAAACTGAGAAAAGTAATTGGATTTATAATTAAGTAACGTTTCCTCTTCCCATTTAGATCTTGAGTTCAAGCTGTTCCTGATCACACAAAAGGTACAATACAAGGAGCCCACAGTCTCAACCCTTTTCTCTCCATATTAATAATAAGCCAAACGCTAAAAAGCCAAATTGAAATCTGGGGAAAGGCATTCACTTCAATTCAAAACACCGCAGTATATGCAGTGTGGTTGTATAACTGGATCACTGCATCCCTGCTCTGTCCTCATCCATAGATTCACACCGAGGCTGGTTGGCTATGCTCTGTGCTATCTGATAATGTGTTTCATTTAAAGCTGGTCTTTGCAAGAAGCAATCAAGAATTCCATCAGGGTTGCCTTTTGAGTGTTTAACCTCATGTCAGTGTCAGAGGGGAGCAGAAGTCATGGCTTAAATGCTTGCTTATTGGATTAACGGCTGCAAGAATTTGTTGCCTTTTTTTCTTATTGCTGAAGCATTACAATAATTACACCCTGTTTGTGGCATGAATACATACAATCACCTTTTATACATAATATATCATTACTACACACCTCAGGGAAAAAAAAGCAGAAAAGGTACAAGGAACTCTTATCAAACGCAGCTAATTAACAAACTGAAAAGTCAAACCAAGATCTAAAACTTGTGAAACATAAAACCTTCGCTCAGAAATTATATGTGAAGTCCTTTGCAAATAGATTGATTAATTTTCTTTTGAGTGTTTCCTTTATTACTCTTTAAAAGCATATTTCAATGAACAGCACTGTATAAATAAAATTATTTTTTATTGTTGCGTTGTAAGCACATGTGGAAACTGAGTGATGCCTTGAATTAAATACTTTCAATATAACAAAAATAATCTCAAGATCAAAACATTTTTTGTTAAGATATAGGGCTACAAATCCTACTTGATAAGGTAACTGCTACGAAATATATCATAGGAAGTCACTTGAACACAAAGTAGTTGTTCTCCTTAAATGAAAAAAATCTTTGAAAATGGGAAATGGTTTTCTCTCTAGATAATAAAGGAAAATACTGCATTCAAACTGAAGTGACAAGAGCACTCATTGTATTGCACATTGTTTTTTCATAGTCCTCTCTGGGAATGAAACATCAAATTTGAATAACACAATAACTACCTTTTCATTTTTCAATCAACTCTGGAGCAGACAACAAAACAAGGATAAAGTGTAGCCTTCTCCACGCTCTGATCTTTAGAGGGTCATCAAAACATGGCGACATCTCACATGCATCCTAATTTATTTATCCTGCTCCTCTGCTCCTTTTATGGGACTCATTTTAAGGGCAGTAATGAAAAGAGTGTGGGCCACAGACAGTGAGTAATTGCAGCTTTGCCGGTGTTATCCATTACCAGAGAGTTCACCCAGAAATCCTGTTCCTATTTACATTTAGACAAGCATTTCTCAGCAGCCAGCACACCTCGGCTTCCTGACAAGGCTAACAGTCTTTTAATCTGCTGCGGATGCCAAAAGTAAGGAAACTGATGAGCTCACCCACCACTGTACCGACCATCACAGAGGTATTGGTCAAGTTATTTTAAACTAGTTTTACTGGGAACTCTAGGAAGAAAAGCTGCAGTTTTAGCTTTCTGGAGAAGCTGTATCTTATATAAGCACTTCGCCACATCTCCACAGCTCAATGAGAGCAATTTATCATCATAAATAAGTGGTTCTATATTTCCATAAGGCCATCTTTTATCATTTTAGGTGGATTAATAAATGTAGGTTGGCTGATGTGTTTTAAGACTTTTGGAAAGTAAAGTTGAAAAGTTGAAAATTATAGGAAGTAGTTTGAGTCTAAAAAAATCTATCCAAACTGCATACAGAATTTATACACAATTTTCTAGCAGTTTAAACATTCATTAGGAAAATAAAGTTGTCGCCATAAGCACCTTTACTATATTAGGAAAGAACACATAATGGACTTCAGTCAATATCTATAAGGCTCTGTACATAGATACCAAATACACAACAAGAATACAGGATGTTTCAAAGAAGGTTTTTATAAACCTTTTTACAGACATATTCCATTTGAAAGTTTCCTCCTTACGCCTTCAGTAGGTGGTAAAGAAAACAGAAAATCTATGCAGACTTTCACCTGCAGAACATTCATAAGTCACAGCAGTTGATCACTTGTCTGGGATCCAGAATTCACACTTCAATACTTTAAGAAGATGTGAGGCTGCTCACCGGTGAATATCTGCAAGTTCAAATGGGCGTGACTGGCAGGTGAACAGCCAATCACTGACAGGCATGGTTCATCTGTGTCAAAACAATTATGGCCACTTAGAATCAAAAAAGCAACATAAGGAACTGAAAAATGTTGTGGGTTTCTGCAGAATCAATGAGTGAATCATTTCACAAAATTAATTTTATTTTGTTTATAGACAACCAATAAGCTCCTTCTTTATTCATGTGTCACTGAAAAATAATCTGATTGTACAGTGTTGGTTGTTCATGTTTGGCTCTAGCTTGAGACACGATGGAGGGCACTGTGACCACCAGACAGAAAAGATTCTGTATAAAAAATACAAAGATAAACATTCTGGATTTGGCAGGCAAATTGGTTACAGTAAAAAATAGTTAAAATTGTGGTTCGCTTTAACTGTATAAAAACTTTATGAACTGCAGCTGACAAAAGAAATGTCTTTAGGATGAACCATAATTAGCGAGCGCTACGTGTGGCTTTGCAGACAGTCTTTTTTATCTCAAACTATGGGGTCTCTACATGTAACTTTTAATGACCAGAGTTTAAATGTATACTTTTATCTTTTTTGCTCCCAAAATTCAAAGAGTGGAGAAATTAAAGAAATCTGTCTTTGTCATTGTCTGCGTTCATAGAGGAGCTCTGTGAAAAGATTAATTAGTGTGGAATATTGTGAGTCTTATTCTATGGCCTACAGCCTACAGACTTCAAACCAGCCAACATCCCAGGGGCTCCGGGCTGCACCCTGTCACCGCCTTCAAAACTAAATGAGGGGAAATCTTTTGAATGCGTCTCATCTCTGCAGAGTTCATTGACACATTGAAAAAACCACTCTGAATTAGCTTTGGCACTGACACCAACAAGACATGTCCTCTTTTTTCATTTTGGGAGGGGCTGGCACCTGTCTTTGCTCTCATCACGAGGTGGAGGGGACATTGGAGGCACTGTCAGACGCCATATAAAAGCTCTGATTCATTATTTCTGCCTCTGCTGCTAAAATGAGCATGCCACTGGTTAGCTTTTATCACTTTGCAGGCGACTAAAAGCAAAGCCATTGTTCAAGTGGGTAGGTGTCATATGTGCGGAGTGGAGACACAAACAGCGGAGAAATGAATTGGTAAAAAGAAGTCAAAAGATGAAGTTTGAACAGTTTGTGCAGCATAAATAGCTACCTCAAAGTGAAAAGCCATTTTATCTTCTGTTAAAAGGAAAACATCTTACAGACTACAGAGAAATAATAAAAATGGAAGGTCATGTAAACTCTTGCCGTCTATAGAAGCAATTGATATGAGGAATGGAGTGAGGGAAGGTCACAAAATATATTAAACTAAGACAGTACATTAAGGCAGTACATTAAAGACATTCAATGACGCTTTAGCTCTCTCGCATTGATAAAGACATCATAGTTTACTGAGGTACAGATACAGCATTTTCCTAGAAGTTTCGAGATCCAACAACAATTGCAATGTCACTGCCAACAAATGTTATTTGTTCCTTTACTGACATCTCATGGCCAAAGTTGGTGTGCTATATAATTGTCTTCCTTTTGTATTATCAAAAAAATGTAATCTGATGTTTAATTCTTTCTATATTTATATAATTTTACCAACAGTATTTTAATCAACAGTAAAATAAATCTCAGTGGGACTATTCTGGTTAAATAAAAGGTCAATTAATAAATAAATGATGCCACTTTAGTTCCCTACGTGTAAAGTTATATAGAAACAATTTCCCTGCAAGTATATCCACAACCCTCCTTACACAAGTAGAATTCAAGGAGACTTTTAATCAGAACACATTAGCAGGTTTCACACAGTGGGTTTTTAAGTTTCTCCTTTTCCTCGTGTGTGGGTGCTTCCAATGTCAAAGCTGCGTCAACACCAAAAAGAGTCAGAAAAGTTAAAAGAACACAAGCAGTGAACTTAAAAAACAACAAATTTTCACTGATTCGGTGTGTTAACAACAGAAGTTTGAGGTGTGCAGCAGACAGAAGAAAATCTAAAAGCCTTTGCTATTAAGTTCTGCCATTACATGTATTTTTTGGTATATAGATCATAACAATTCTCCTCATCCAGATCCTGATGGCATTAAAATAGAACTATAAATGGATCTGCAGTATGCTTTGCAGCAATATAAAGGTATAGTGCACTTTTCTGTTTAATGTAGCTCTATGCTTAAGCTTACACAGACTTTTCACCATCCACACACTATGGATTTCAATTACATGACCTGTGGTGACTTTGGCCCATTCCAAAGATACAATATATTGATATGGTTTTGTTCATTTCAGTGCTATCTGCCTTTGAAGCCCATGGATCGTCAGCCTCAGTCATGCTCCGAGTGAGTGACAGGGGTGGGTTTATTCAATAACAGTTCTGTGCACATTTTCAGAAGCATAGGGTGGGCTCAATAATTAACGATTCAAGTCAATACACAAATAATAAATGACCATGATCAAGACTCATGCAATGTCTTGAAAGATGGTTCTCGATGGTTGTCACAGCCCAACCAGCTATCACTCAGGGCTATGGATTAAACTGTAGGTATTAGCGCTGGAAAAAGCATTTCACAAAGCACAAGTCTCACCTGTCACGGTCAGGCGAGAGCCGAGGCACACTGTATAAATGTAGATGAGAGACTGACAGGTGGAGGTGAAACAGAGCAGAGAGAGGTCTAAAGTGAGCATTCATAAACGCACAGAAGGCCAGGTCTCTGCAATATCTGTTATATTATTATCAAAGAAAAGAAGTGAGACTGCAATCTGGAACAGGCACAAATACTTACAATTCCAGTGTTATCCTTGATTTGTGAAGCTTAGAAGCTGCACAATAAATGTTAGCAAAAGTAAAAAAAAAAAAAAACATACATATTTAAAGCTAAAATGTTGTAAGAATTTTGTGATTTGAAAATCACACAGTCCCTTGTCCCCATTCAGATCATTTCAAAGCTAGGATAATTGCTTCTTCTATGCCTCAAAGAGTTTGAGATTCAGCATATTAGCTATTGTCAAAGCAATACTGGGAGTGATTTTCAGTTTTACTTAAAATATATCTACAAATACATAAATCATACCAATTCCTGAAGCAAACTTGTTGAAAGGGCTTAAAGTGGGACCGACAAAGGCTTTACTTACAGCCAAGTCAGGTATCCCATAGGTGGATTATTCAACAACTTTCACTTAATTTACATCTGGAAAAAGACGCTGAAAAGACACTCAATCATTTGATGCATAAAATAATGAAAACACATTTACAAGTGGCTCATATATATCTCTGTATATTTACTGATATAATGTAAAGAAACTCAACACTGTATTCTTCACTCAGCACTGATGGCTGCTTCACATAACAGCACAGCGACATCAGCGCCCTATTAGCATACCCACAGCTCAAAGACGCTGACACTCAAGGCAACCCGAGTGACGTCATCCGAATCAGCCACAAATAAAATATAGAGGGACTTAAAAGAAGAGCCCCTTGTTGAGATCCCGCAGAGGCAATTTCAGCAGAAACGACTGGTAGTAAATAAGGTTAATGTGCTGATGTGGCAATGTAACACCAACAGGCTGTTAAAACAAGACGTGAGATATGGCACTGATTCCTCCCACTATTTGGAAGTGACACCTTGAAATATAAACTCGTGTTGGATTAAACCTTTGGGCCAGGCACTCAAACCTAATTAAAATAAATCAAATATTTAAAGGCTGCTGGCACATGCACCTTTGTTGGGTTCAATGAAAACACGCAATAAAATAAGCAATTTAAAACAAACTAATGACAATATGGTGGAATTGAATTTTTATGTGGTTGTAAATGGGATAACAGGAAAGTAAATATTGCAAAAGAACCCAACGTGTATCAAAAAAGAAGTAGAAATAGAACAGAGCAAAGGGCATGTATAGGGGGTAGGTGAAACTGAGCACTTACATCTCGAATGTAGGATGTGTACGCATGAATCAATACAAATTTGAGTGCGCCAACAATAGTGAACACCATTATAACATGGTTAAAAGCTCAGAAAAGCTCTAAAATGTTATTATCAATTGTTGCCTTCCCTAACTTGGCATTTAAAAGAGGTTTTATTATGACTATGAACGCATTATTCTAGTTGTCTGACAGCACCACATACTGTTCTCTGGATGTAGGTCATTGTTTCTCCCTGAAAGCCCCATTCTGGCATTTCCTCCATTAGAGCCTGTCAAAATATATGCCACAAAATGCCACATCTGACACCACTATTCACTGTAGAATATAAGAGCTATCTGGGCTCTGCTGTGGCAAGGTTAAATCACAGGCACGCCAAAGCTCAACAGGAGAGATGTCAAGAATGTTAAGTGCCATTATCAAACTTTCCAAATTACTATAAAATAATTTACTGAACTAGAAAGTATGAAGAAAGAATGGTCATACTAAACAGCAATAAAATAAGTAAGAGTAAAACAACTGATCCCACTGCTAACCAATAACAAAATGGGTGATTGGTAGTTTTTGCTGACACCTTGTGGTAATATTGTGGATTGGCGCTTTCTCAATGCCACCCACTTCTAAATAATACAATACATATGCACACGTTTTCTTCTCCTACAGTGCAGTAAACACATTTGCTTCATTAAGTAATTGGAGGTGGAGGGCAATATTGATAAATTAAAACTCATTTCAGTGCATTATGACTATAGTTAATCAGCATAAAACCAAGGTGATGCCAGTGCCGTAAACAGCAGGAGTTTGAAAAAATAGTCATCCTAAGCTGCAGAATGTTTTAAAGCAAACACATTTACATTTTTTCTCTGATGCACTTGAATAATAGATAAATAATAACACATTTGGATCAAGAAGGCCATCCATACCTGTGCACCTACACTAATACTCTATTGACTTTTATGTCGTATTATAAACGGTCAAAGTAATAGGACAATGGAAGCAGGATGGACTAAGTGTCTTGCCAAGGATCTGGACTTCAGATCAGTAAGTGAATTACTGATCTAAACTAATGAGTAACCAAGTTCAGGTCTAAAGTCTGAACTAATGGAACTGCTGGTTTAGTCATTTCCCTTGTGGATCAGTAAAAGTTAAAAAATGGAACTAATAAATAAACAGCCAAAGTTTCAACATTAAAAGTTGGCAAGTTGCGTTCTGCCACTCCAAAAACAGCTGACCAGTGCATTTAACTGGAGTCATTCTCTTTCCCAAATGATGGTGCCTTGCTTAAATGGATGGTGTAAACTCTGGTCCCACAGTGCGTTACCTTCTGGGTGAGAAGAATGCAGGCTCACTGTCAGGACGCAGATACTGTTTGACATGGGTCATCCGCACGGCACAATTATGGCTTCGCTGTGGCCAGAGCACTTGTCAAAAAGTATCCACCTATTCATTCTTCATAAATAACTCTATGGATAGAAACATAATTGGCGTAAATTACAGCCTGCCGAAGCTTCGCGATGATGCAAGCCAAGTCTGTGTCGTGGCATTAGTGACTCATCAAACTGTGCAGTGGCTGGTTGACATACGGCTAATGTAGAGTCTGAAAGACCATTAGGCGATTGTCATTTCACTCCATTTCATCATTAAAGGCACTGCGCTGGGGGAAAATGTTGCGCACTAATAGGCGGAAATCACTGCAGTTTGTCAAAGACGCTCAAAAAATTGGGGTGGGAATTTTTTAAAGAAATTAAATATTTTACATTTCAAGTGTATTTCATAATCATCCATTTGGCATTGAAAGACGACGTTAGTAGTAACAGAAAATAGTAGTACAGAAAATTGTAGCAACAAGTGTTCATTCATAAAATAGTTTAGAATGTAATTTTTGACATTGATGACAACACTCAAAGCGTTGACTTTTACCACGGGATAATTTTGAAGTTAAGAAAATAAAAATTACTCATTTAAGTATTAACACTGAGTACACCTTTGTGAATAACAGAGTCTATTTTTTATTGACAACAGCCTTGGAGCCAATGCTAAATGCTGACTTTTTGTTGTCAAAGTAACTGAGAATTCTCCAGACTTCCACAGTGACGTTTATTTGTGAGGAGCCATTGAGAGTTAAGAAAACCTTGAGAACTTGACAGTGAACTTTGGATAACTCTTCAATTTGTGTCCCGTACAAAAGAAGCTGAACACCTAAAGTATTCAATCAATCAAAACTTTACACAAGCTGTTCTCTTTTTATATTATTTTATAGTATGACACCTCTCAGATCTAACGCTCTTAAAACAATTGTACAAAATAAAAAATATATATATATAATAAAAATA
>KN506313.1:4140-17565 GCA_000787155.1 Scartelaos histophorus
TACTGTGGGGTTCTTGTAAGTTGCTGATAGTAGTAGAAGTACTGTGCACTCATAGCAACAGAGTGAGGTTGGGTAAACATTGTTGTCAAGTTCACTTCACTTGTATCTTTGTCCCAGATGGAAGAGATGGAAAACAATGTAAAAGCACTGACAGATGAGCTGCAGGATGTAAAGGCAGAACGCAATGTGTACCGGGACAAGGCCAAGAGACTCAACAAAGAACTCAACCACATTTTAGGCAACAAAGAAGCGCGCCTTATTGATGTGGATGCCCTCTGTATGGAGAACAGGTAATGAAAGAGGTCACAATACATAATGTACTTTTAATTTTTACTCATTCATTAACCTGTTATTGTAATGTATAAGACAGATATTGAGAAAAGTCATCACATTAAGAGTCTGTCTCTGCTTTTCTCAATATTTGTCTTATACATTAACCTATTATTGTAATGTATAAGACAGATATTGGGAAAAACAGAGATAGACTGTTAATGTGATGACTTTTTTAACAGATATTTGCAAGATCGTTTTAACCAAGTTCAGGAGGAAGTAACTCTGCTGAAATCAAACATAATGAAGTACAAGGTATGTTTCGACTATGATGAAATAAAATAAGTCCTTGCCAAATGTCTGCATAAATAAATGTATAATGTCTTAAAACCTGCTACTTCAATACTTTAGATTATAATATTTATTTTCTAATTGTATAACTTGGATATTAATGCATGAAAGTGAATACAACAAGAGGCTTATTAAGCTTTAATGTATGCTTTTTGTGTTAATATTTTATCACTTTTGCAGACTGCTCTTGAGAGAAGAAAAAACAACTCATATGGGAAAGGCAATAACGCTCCTCTCACTGGTGTCCTCTCTGCTAAACAAGGTAGACCTCAAAACTGTCATTTGAAATCAAACCTATACCTTACCAAATCAAAATTCCCATCTACACCTCAAGTGTGTTCCTAATCACTATTCAGTTTTTCCTCCTTGTACCGGACACCAGCTGAGTTAATAATTGTATTCTGTGGTGGAAGCACTACTGGAAGGGAAATAAGGCTGCCATCGTGACTGACAGTTCCAGGCAGCCGCTGCACAGTAGGCTCTAGAGTTAAAGTTAGAGGAGTCTGGGCTAGAAGACAGCTGTTTCTAATTCTCCATCTCCGTCTTGCTCTTATCATGCTGTTATGTTGTCTCTTGTTATATCATCTTTTTAAATCTATGAAATATTATTAAACTTTTCCTCAACTTTACTTGGCAGGTTCTGTATTGAGAACTGGGGCTGCTAGATTTGATAATTGGGGCATTCACTCTTGAACACAAATCACATCAAAGTGGCTTTAAACTGAGACTAAAAGTGACTAGACCAGGACTAAATAGGACAGGACCAAACCAGTGTGAATGCACCAGTTTGAATGCTGAACTCGAAACTGCAAATTGAAATTGAATATCATATTGCTGTAATATATTGTCCTCTGCATTCAGCAAAGAAGCTTCTATTATTATGTTCATTTCATGTTGTATTGGCATTGTGTCAGATATATTGTATCGTTTATTTTCTCTCTCCTTCAGTCCAGGAGATGCTTCTGGAGGAGCAGGGCTGCAGTCTACCAGCCACACCTCAGTCCATCTCTGACCTCAAGTCCCTGGCCACGGCTCTGCTGGAGACTATTCACGAGAAGAACCTGGTCATCCAACACCAAAGACACACCAATAGGTACTGAGCACAGCTGCAAGTTTGTTAGTCTTAACCTTACACTGTGTATTTACCAAGTAGTACTCCTCCTCCTTAGCAAACAATGTTCTAACCTTATCTACTATGTCTGCAGGATACTGGGGAACCGTGTGGCCGATTTAGAAAAGAAGTTAAAAACACTGGAAGTATCAGGTCTTTGGAGTCTTCCAGGTATGTTTTATGTTCAACAGAAATATAAATGTTTAAATATTATTTTTTTAAATGCCATAGTCAAATTTAATTGTATTTCTTACTAACAACTCACATTATTATCTTGATGATGTTTCTGCTCTCCTTCCTGGCTGGATCTCAGGCTTGACCTACCACATATCTGTGGGAATTGGGAGTATGTATTCCTTCTGCCCCACTTAGCCCAACCATGCCCTCCACCAAGCCATGCCAGGACAAATCTGGGCTGATGCCCAGAAACTGTGTCATCTCATGCCCACCGTTTACAATGTGTCATATCCACTGACCACCCTCTCTGTGACGCTCCATGATAGCACTGATAAAACCAGCTACCTGACCCTTTTGACTCAATGGGGTAAATTTTAGCAAGGTCATTAAATTAAAGCCTGATTTACAAAGGGAAATCTTTAACCAACTTGATTAATTAAATGGTAGTACACAAAAGAGCACAAAATTATACTACAGGTTTTATATTTGGAACTTTTATCATAGAGTCAAAAGATCTTGTGTGTTAAAAAACTACAATAACTATCACGTTTATGAAAAACTGGGTTATACTAATAAGTCTTTTACCTGAGACAGACACATAAAACAATTCCCCCACTAGAGGGAGATGTTGTGCTGTGCAGAAGTCAGGCTGAGGTGGAGGGGCTGTGGCTGGATGGAGGTGCCCTGTCATGAGACCGTCATTCTCACCGCCATAAAACTGACAAGCATCCATTACTGAAAATGATTGCCCACATTACAAACACATTTAGGGGAATGTGCCGTTATTAGGGAATTTGTAGGCAAGGGCCCAGAGTGGCTGACGACCACGCTGTCCAGCACAGTTAGGGAGACACCCATATAGAGAGAGATGAGACTGTCTGTATCCTTGATGTGATATGAAATTGGGCTGATGGATATTAAAGGCAAACAGGATAGGACACGGGGCCTTGGCTGCCTGTACCTGCAGTCTGGAGAAGTCTCGAGGTGACTATGTTGTCTGTGACTGAGAGACAGCTCAAAACAATATCACTGACATCAATGCAGTTAAGTACACAGCCTAAGCAGCCTAGACCCATAACACTCCTCTTTGCTCCACCAGAACACAAACTTCAGTATAATGTAAAGCTGTACAGTGTAACTTTTCTGGTGGAGGGTACGGCACCTGCTTGACATGGGAAGGAGATTGCTTTGTTCCACTCTATGGCATTAAAGTTATTTGTCTTAATGGACAAGCAAGCGATGCCACCAGACCAAGTCCAATCAGAGGTGAACCAGCTCACATTAACCAGGCATGCAAGTATTTTTGAGAAATAAATGGATAGATACATTTGAAGCCCTACTATGGAACATTCTAGGCTACACAAAAACATCTCCATGGACACAAACAGGCCCCCCAACAGTAAAATATTAAAGCTGCTTTGTTATTTTATTTTATTTTTATTTTGACCAGCTCGCCTGGCCTTTCTTCGAGCTCACCTGTGGTCTCTAGTATTCTTCTGCCAGGGCAATAGATAGCTATAAATAGCAAAAGATAACTGGATTCACCTAGTGGTGTTTTGTGAGAATACAATAGGCCCGCTATGGCAAAAAAATTACAAATACTCTCTTAAGTGAAAGAAGTGCCTAGAATGGGCCTTGCACGATGTCAGATTAAATTAGACAGATCAGATTAGACTTTTTATGATTTAACTTTCAGAAGCGTTATGCCAGCCTCAGTCAAAACAGTGATGGAAGATTATAAGAACATTCATTATATTGTACAAACAGTAATATGATCATGTTTACTGTTTTTATGTACATGTACTTTGTATTTTGGAAAGGATAGCTAAAAATGGTGTTGAGAATCCTATAGTAAATATCCCATTATGATTACAAGTTTCAATATGAACCCTTATACTCTTGTGTTTTTCCTAAACATTCATTACGATATGGTATATGCTGTGTTGCCATAACAATCTGGTCTCGGCAATCATCATTCTCATGCTTCGTGTGTAGCCATGCGTTTTCTCATTCATTTGTTTGTTTTTCCCCTCACACTCCACTGCCCATTCAAACAGGCTGTCACTGACTGTTCACACGCTCTCTATGGAAACTGAGAGTGATATGTGCACATGTTTGAGCACATGTGTTTTTGTATGAATACTTTTGTGTGTGTTTGTGAAGTCTGGTTATGGCGTATAGACTCCTATGACTAGCATATGGTGTCAGCCTGAGAGGCGTGCAGCCATCACTAATGAAGACAGATGACAGAGACGCAAAGCCACTTCCTGTGAACGCTGCGGTGCATACGTGTGTGTCTATTTGTATTCTGTATGTGAGTTCTCCAAACATCATATCTGATGTGTCCTTGGATCAGCTCCACTCAATATGAACATGTGTGCACCCTTCAAAAGTTTTCCATCTTGTGATTAAAGTTACTTCTTCGCTTTCAGGAGCACAAGACAATATGGCAGTGAAGGAGCGTCTGCAACCAGAGCTCCGTCCTACACGTGTCACATCACAGCCAAACATGCTGTCACCCAAAGGTGAGTGTGTAATTGTGTGTAAGCACTAGCTTCTCGCTGCCATTGATAAGAGCACAAACAGCTAACGGCATAAACAACTGTAATTAGCTTCTGTGTGTGCTAAAAGTCCTCCCAACTATCTGGAGCATTTAGCCCAGGTCTCATTCCTTCCCGCCTGCACTGCTCTCTCCCTCTCATTGGCGCGAGCTGCCCAAATGCCATGGCATTTTGGAAATGTGAAGCAAATTCTCGCCCGCTGACATTCACAAACTTCTGCCTTGTTCTCTTTGAAGGAGGGAGGAGGAGAGGGATGAATGCCCATAAATATGGATGCCACTTTCAGTAATGTGCTCCCTCCCTGTAGTCCTGTGTGGGAGATGGTGGCTGGGACTCTCAGTGCAGTTTTTAACCTTTTCACCTGCACATGCACAAATATGGGTCACTAATCCACAAAGTTACAGCAGATTTGGGTGAAGAGGCAGAACTAAGATGTTGCCGACATGATGGGTGTCTTCCCGTGTCTGGGCAATGATGCTAAATTTAGACTGTTGCCATGGAAGCACTTCTGTCACATAAGTAATTGAAATAACTTTCTGCTCTGTCACAATTGCTTAATTCTTAAAGTGAAAGGGTTATAACTTGTGTCTAGTTTTTATTTTTATTTTTTATGGCCCTCAGGTTTAATTAAATTTAGCAAGAGTGTTTTTGTTTTACGCATTGCTATTATCGCTTGCTAGATCATTGCACTCTCAATTTGGAATAATGTTGTGACATATTTTCTGTATTTCTTGATTGTAGTTGTATCTTTTAGCTGAAGCAGGTAATTAAAATGACCAGTGGTGTCCTCTTCCTTCTAGTGGTGCCAGACAGCAGAAGCACACATGAATCATCATGGGAGTGCCACACCGCTGGCAGCGACCTTGGCACAGATGGCGTCAGCAGAGAAGACACACCTGCACTGCTCAGCAGCCTGGGTCCTCTCGTGGGGCTGGAGATGAATGGGATTGACAGGACAGAGGGAGACATGACCCTGACTGAAGAGGGAGCCCTGGTGGAGCTGGTCGAGGGGCGGAGTCCTGTGGAGGAGGCGGGGCATGAGGAAGAAGCAGATGATGAAGAACTATGCTCCACTGTGGAGGAGGGGGAGGAGGCAGCTTTGGCTCTGGATGCCCCACCCTCTGAACCAGACCTTTCATGGCTCTCAATTAGGCCCTCGTCAGGTGTTCATTGTACAGTGCATCATGTGAACGGCTCTAACCAGGATCATGAATCTCATCATGGATCTAACCAGGACCCTGAGTCTAACCATGAGCCCCAGTCTCCCCCTGAGCCTGTAGCTAGTGTGCAGAGCTCAGAATCAGTCCCAGAGAGGCAGACTGCAGACGTGTCAAACACTACCAACTGGGACATTCAGACTGGATCAGAACAGACTGACACCTGTCACGCTGAAAACCTGGCCTAATCTGACATCGATCAAAGACTTTGGAAGGTTATTTAAATCCTTGTGGGTGACATCCTTATTGATGACTGCATTCATCACTTGTAGTCACATTCCTAAAACGTAGCAGAACTCGCTCACTTCCAGCCAGCAGCTCTCTTTAGTCAATAAAACAGAGAAAACACTTTTACAGCCACCACTGACAGAGCCCGAGGTGCACTTTATCCACACAGGCTTGTTGCTCTGTGAGAACAGGCAATCTAGAAATCAATGGAGTTGCAAACTTGATGCCCTACAGAAAGAATTTAGCTACAAAAATAACAAATACTGAAACCTGAACTCTTGCGCCCCAAACTCCCTGCTCTCCCTCCCCTGTGAACAGAAAATCCCTGTTGTTTGCTTTGCTCTTCCAAAGGCTCTTATGTGCAATGATCTTTCAGTAGTAATAATTGCAGTGCATATTATGTATGTTCTGAAAGTGGTATGTGCAACATGAAAATGGGTCATTTAAAATATGTATTTACCTGAAAAAGATTTACCCAGGAGAAAGGTAATGCCAAGAGACTGACTACATGTGCCTTATAAAGAAAGCATCTTGTACTAATTTATAAACTCTAACTTAAACAAATGGTTTTGTTTTGCTGATATTTTTTGACAACTGATCTTAAAGTAAAACGCAACATTTTCGCGGTCATGAATGTGAATCATTAAAGCATTAAAGCAACTAAAATTGTCAGTACCTCACAATTAGTTTTAACTTTAATTCGTCTTTGACAGAGCTAGTACAAACCAAGGTTGACCTTTTGTTTTTACCTTCACTAATTCACACTATATTCAATTAAAGGTGCATGGTACACCCATTTAATCCCATAGTCGCCTCTCAGGGTGCTGAAAATCCGTGCTGAGGTCTGGTCTTGGAGCAGGTGACAGCTGGCCTCTCCAAGCAAACGCTGTGTCAAAGCCAGAATCCATAAAGTGCTGATTCTGCAGAAAGCTTCTTGCTATTTTTAATCTCCAACACGAAATGGAGCCGTATTGGAGTGAAGGCCGCCCTGTGTGGCTAGTGTCAGTCGTGTCCAGAGCAGCTGGGTGGGCACAATGCACTTTGATGTGAGTATTACAGTTTTATACTCTTAACTTCTAATTACTTTTCTTAGAGTTATCTCAAACAATTTCCTCCTCATGGTTTTATTTATTACAGTGTTTTGATACTGTTTTTTTATGAAATAAATTCATATTTTTGTTACAGCATCTAAAAGCTGTTTCCTGTGGCTCAACATAAAATGATTGCATGTAAAAATGTAACATTATTTATTATTATTTGTGTTTTTTAAGACCAAATGGAAGAGAGCAACATGTTTTGTTTTTTTTTTCTTTCCTTTTTTCTCCAGCAACAAGTTACCCTTTTTATAAATTCACAACAATTTGTTTTTAGGCTTTTGCTTGGAGTTTGGAGTATTGATCACGGGAGGTAGACAAGCCAAGCGAAATTCTTCAAAGCGTCTCATCAAACATCCAGGTAGGATCTTAAAAACGGAGCAGAGCCTATCCCAGACTTCTAAAGATCCATCAGACTGGCCCTCAGACTCGAAGCAGCGTTGCCTGTCTGGTTTTTATTGGCCAATATTTTGTCTTGTCACACAGCTAAAAGATTCAGGCTGCCTCTCCCGAAGCCCTCCCAGAGCTAAAGAGGATTGCTGAGAGCTGATATAACCAATCATCACGGCCACAGATAAAGTGCTACAGTACCAGCCATCTCCAGCTCTTATCTGTGACAGCAACAACAGCCCACTCATAATTTCATTTGTGCAGCGAACTGATGGATCTACAAACACTCAGGTGAGCTGGGGAAAGTGATTTGTATTTGGGCCAAAATTAGGAGGCCTTATAATTTTGGACTGGCATAGATTTTCTCTTCAATCAATCAGTCAGACTTTATTTCAGACTCCAGGAGGTCCATGTTATTTGAATCTTATTTGCTTATAGTGCATATTATTTTTTATGAAACTGCAACAAATCCCATCCCAAAATGACTTTATAGATATTCACTAAATTAGATTTTTTTTTTAACTTTTCATTACATTTCATTAAAAATACTTGAGTAGTCCCTGTGTATTTTGTCCTAATAGTCTAAAATAAGCTTAACAAACATGATATAACAACTTAAATTTTTGCACGTTGCATTATTAAAAACCTTTAGAAGTAGAATATAATTGATTAGTGTTTATAATTAAGCAGTTCTTTTGATCAGTAGAGGCAGTAAGTGACTTTTTAACTCTCTTATTGTAATAAAATGATGAATTAATTTAATAGTTCACTTGTTTAGAGCTATTCATACACATGTTTCTGCTCAAGGGATGATTTGACATTACCAGCTGTATATTATGGAGCAATGCCTCGTAGGCTTGGAAAGGAAATGAAAAGAAATGAATGTTTACGCTTTTTACCCCTATTTTCTATTTTGCAATGTAGATTCTCAATGAGGGCATCAAAACTATGTATGAATGTACAAAACATAAACTTTTTATTTTTTTATTACCACTCTTTGTTTTGATCACTGCTTTGTACTGTTGTATTGTTGTTTGACTCTGACACCAGTGAAGTGAAAACCATTTCAGGAGACTTCATTAAGCCCTTTTTTCAAGAGTTTATAGCACTGCCAACAAAGCAAAAGGTGGTTACTTTGAGAAATCTAAAATCTAAAATATATTTTCTTAAGAGTTGTTCATCTTTTTTTAATTTTTTTTGCAAAATAATAGCTAATATACCTGCTGTCTTCTGTATGTATCTACAGCGCAGAAAGTAGTAAAGATGAAGGAAAAAAAAACAATTATTATTATATTATTAATTAAAGGGTGGCTCAGAACTGTTGTGGTGGTAGTGTATCTATAAACCCGATGTATAAGTTTTATTTCTAGTCATAGCGAGATTTGACGACTACCTTAGCAGAGGAATATTCTTTATTGTTTCGTTATTTGATTTGTTAAAATTGATTGTCTCTTTAAAAACAGGACTTACAAAGACTTTTGCAGCGTACTTAAACTGCTTTGTTCTGCTTCTCTACTCCCACCCATTTTTTTTTCCATTGGCGGCGTGTGAGAGAGCAGGAGGGGGGTCACAGCAACGCTCTGCAGTTCTAATAAGTGTGACCGTACGAACAGAAGGCCGCTGGACGGAGGTATCTAAACACACACATACACGCACATTTCTAGCTCCTTTAAAGCCTCCAGGAGCAGAGGTTTGACCAGGGCACGTGGAGACAGCAGTTTCCAGGCTAACCACTCAGCAGGGTTAATTACTATACCGACTGGATGCCTCTGCCCTATTACCAGGCCTGTCACAATAACTACTGCCTCTACTGTAATACTGTTATTTTGCTATACGCTACTAAGCTACTAATCATATGCACCTTTATGTCATCACTAGTGGGAAACAATTTTTGACCAATAATGTCCAAACTGTAGTAAAATTCTGAATAAATAAAATTATAATAGAATGTATACTTCTGTAGAATATACAGATATGAACACAATCACGTGATATTTTACTTTAAATTGTGTTAATGGGTTTCAAGATGGCACCTAATCCTTAATCATTACTTCTAAGATAGATTTTACTTCAAATATCTTGTTTTTACAGCATTAGTGTCTTAAAATGGTCCTCAGTATTTTTGTCTCTAATATTTTCTCCAGTAATTTTCATTCTAAGAAATGTATTGTTGCTTCTAATACTTAATGCAGCCTTTTCAACTCAAGTTTGCTCATGCCTGAAGGATGTGTGTCAGTCCCTACAGGCTTCCTCCCCAGGCGCTCTGATTTGGGGAGTGTAACTTTCTGCTCTGTTGATGTAGACAAAAAAATAAAATAAAAAAAAGTCAAAATATGTCAGTCATTTGCATCCACTGTGCCTCATGTGGAGTTAATAATTCAGATGTATAAAGTTGTGCCATGCTTAAATGCTTCACTTGTTTTATAAAACATTTAGCTGCAGAAATAATATTATTTACCTGCTGTTTAATACGCCTCACTCAGGATCTCTTTTGAACACTGATTAGGCTTAATATTATGACCACCAGAGCAAGTTAATAAAAAAAGATGATGTGAAAAATGGGATAGAGATGGTATAGAGATTTGAAAAAAGTATTGTAAACTTGTCACTTAAACATTTATAGCAAACTGCTGAAAAACATTAGGCTGAGCAGTACTTTAAATGTCCTGTAAACCATTTTTCCAGTGATTATCCATCTGATTATTAAGTGTTTTATTGTCCGATAGTCAGAATAGCATGAGAGTTGTTGGTAGTTTTACCATCATGGCAAACACTGGGGTCCTGAGATACCATCAGATAACATTATTATGGCAATTAATCCTGTGAATAATTAGGATTCTCAGAATTCATGCAATTTTAGTGAGGAAGAACTTTGGACCACTGCAAACTGTTTAAAATTACCTAGTTTTGTTTTCATGTTTTTAAGACAGAAAAAATCAGGTACAGGAAGTGCAACAGCTCGTCAGACAAAAGGATTCATCAGTATAAAACAGCCAAGTTTGTCAAAATGATTAAAAGTTTAGTCTGTTAATACTTCATCTTAGGTTCTACCAATAACAAGAACAGTTTTATTACAAATTGAATATCACCATGTTCTTTCTACAGATCTTTTTTTTTCACAGCACCATTGCCCTTATCACCATTGACCTGTCTCACTTGTGCCTGTAATTTGCACAACACAGACATGCCCCCTCTGTCCCACTGTGAGGGGTGGTCAGTGAAGGCACCAGATGTCGGGGAGCGAGAGCTTGCGAGCGGCCGATAAGCAGAAAGGCCAAAGCAGGGGTCAGCGCGCAGCCACAGCACAGCGTAAGATCTCTATTAAGATACGAGATGGAGGGCCAGAGTGATAAGAGTGGACAGGGCCTACAGTATGTGGTGTGGACATCAGCAGTATTTGAGTGATTTAGTTCTCCTTATAACTGAACTTGAAATGTTGATGTTTAGCTTTGGCCTTTGCAATACACGGGAAATAGATTATGTACAGAGGTAGGTTAAAGGTGCATTATGTAACTTTTCTGGCACATGGTCACCTACTTGTCTCTGTGGAGATGTTATTGCTTTGCCTTTAAATGTTCTGTATTATGCTATATTTTCTGATCTATGTTATAATGCTGCTTCTTCATCGAAAACACACACATATTTAACATACAAACTCTGCATATTTAGGTTCTTCTGTCAAACTGAAAACACTGTTACACCTCATATATCATGTAGTTATACATGAAATGCTCCACTGTGTTTTTAAACTCCCTACACCTTCACTAGAATCAGATCATTTCAGCCCTGGATTTGTCCAGCTTTAGTGAAGGTAACATGAAGACTGCAGCTTCATGACATCACAAGGCAGAATAAAGACTTTTGAGCTTTGGAAATGTAGACAGACTAATAATAAAGGTTAATTCAAATGTGTGAATTCGTTATGTTTTCATGAGGTGACAAAAAGGGACCTTTAATGTTCCACAGTATAAGACATTATAGTTTTTTATCACCAGGCCAAGTTACCACCAAGTTATGGATTTTTGAAGAGGTTCAAAGTAAGAATTTTCCCAGTGTATTTTTGCAATGAAAATATCTGTGTTGAATGAAATGCAAAATGGAAATTTTAAATGCAAAATGGAGATTTAATGTGCAAGAGATAAGCAGGTGAATACATAGTATGATCAAATATAGTGCACCTTTTAAATTTCCCATCTGCAATAAGACAAGCTGACGAGCCCCTATTGTATTTCCACATATCAACACTAGATGCTTTCTACAATGCACCAACTTTAGCCTGACAGGAGACCAGACAGCACAGGTGAGCCAGAACAAAGCCCAGGTGAAGGGAGGGGAAACAAGTTTCACATCTGCCATCTACTGGTGAAAAAAAAACAAAAAACAAAACAACGAATACACTTGAAGACGGTGGCTTTAAGGTGTTTTTGTTCCGGTAGAACATTTTTATCTGTTTGACAATGTTTGACAAAATGCAATTCACTATGCTATTCTTACATTATGTAAATTGCACTAATCAGAAAGAAGTTCCAGTCAGTTAGTTTCATCTTTTTCATGTGTATAATTCCCATAATTCTGATATTTTGAACCGAAAATACCCTTTAAAGTTTCGCGAAACATTTGCATATTTCCCCCAAACTCCCTAACAACCTCCATACTGAGCACATTTAATTCTCGGCTGTCCAATTTTATAAAATGCCTTACCCTTATAAAATTTCACTGGCAGCCCAGAGACTTGTTAAAACTTCTTGTTAATGCATTATTAGCACATTATGCAAGTCCACACGCTGCTCTGAGGGATGTGTATGGTGAGTATTCATAGGCGGTGATGAAATGGAATTAGACCAGGGAACGCAAAGAGTCCTGATATTTCTAAACAAGTCGACACAACAGAGATATTAATCAGACAAAAGATAACTACAATAAAAATAATAATAATGCAACATTGGTTTTATTTGTATATAATTTACTGAGCCCTCATTGTCTCCTTATATTACATTCACTCTTTGACTTTCTTCGTTAACTTAAAGTACTATTATATATTAGGCAAAATTAGCTTTTAGCCATGTTGTTACCTGCTCAAAAGCAGACTTGGAGTTGTGTTTTGTGTCATTTTGTCTACATTTTCAAAGTTCAAAATGCTCTGTTCCACCTTGTGATGTTATGAAGTGGTAGTTTTAAGTTAACTCCTGGAGCACTTCCTGTATTTCCTGTATTTTATGATGTCAAAAGGTGGAACAGAGTGCAAGGTGTGCGTGTCAAATAAGTGTGAATTAAACAAATCATAACTCCAGGTATGTTTTAATAAGGAAACAACATTATAACATAGATCAGAAAATAGACTAATATGAGTAAGTATCCTGCATTTGAGGCTTCGGTGCTCTGAAAATTTCTGTTTTCACTTACCCCCTATCTCCACCCACTTCTCTGTGATTTGTTTTCATATAAAACATTTAGAATCAAATCATACAAGTTTTGTTGCCCTTTTTTCAACAATAAAAATGTTGAAAAGAAATGCCATTATGAAAAGAACACATGACTTCTGCCGTTTTGAAAAGGAATGAACCTTTTTCAATTCTTCAGCTGTTTTTGCAGGTTAATTTCAACATTTAAAATATCTACATATGTTCCAGTTTCATACTAAATACCCGAATGCCTTGTTTAATTAAAATATTGTAGTTCTTTTATGTGGGACTCTATTTGTTCTGACCTTTTGAACTTTTTATGATCATAATCGAGTAATATCACAAACCAAAGCTTTTAAAAACAGAGCGCTGAAGTCATCCTTGTGTTTTGGGGTCGTCTATTGACCACTAATGCCTGATTTGAAGCCATTATGAAATATTTACCTCCACTAAACTGGGCATTGGCATTTCGTTCTGGTGATTGGCTGACATTTAAAAGACTGGTAAGATTTGAATCATCTGTAAAGGGCAGTCATCTGAAGTACAGGCTTAATAGAGTGGATGGCTCCCTATGTGAAGGCCCTCGTGTAAAAGTGCCTCTGTTTTGTGCGCTTCAAAAGATCA
>KN506320.1:0-15425 GCA_000787155.1 Scartelaos histophorus
TTAAACATTATAATATAGATTTAAAAAAGTGTAATATGGTTCTCTTTAAACTGCTCTGCACGTCGGGAGGAGGGGGAGGAGTGGGTGACAGCTGGTTTTAGGAGAGCATTTGCAAAAGGGCAGTGGAAAGTTAAGAGGTGAGAAAAAAAAACTAAATGAGGGTCACTTTAGTTCATATTGTTTATGATCCTAGACGGGGCGGGGCTATTGCACAAGTGCCCCAAGACAGCCAATCACACGCCTTCAAAAACAATCTATACTGGGTCAAATCTTATTTTTTAGGTTGTGCGTAGGATATTGTGTTTTGTGTCATTACAGTGTCCATATCATTATATTCATTAAAGAGCCCATTATTACGCTATTTTCTGATCTGTTATAATGTTGTTTCCTCATCAAAAACGTACCTGGTGTTGTGTTTTGTTTCATTCACACATGTTTAACACACAAACTCTGCATATTAAGTTAATTATTGAGTTCTTCTCTCACACTGAAAACTCTCTGTTCCACCTTGTGATGTCATGTGGTAATACAGGAAGTGCTCCACTGTGTTTTCAAACTCCATACAACTTCAACAGGAATCATTTGGATAATTTCAGCCCTGGAATTGTCAGTCTCCACCGAACAAAAGGTAAAATATTGCTGTTAACTTGAAAACTACCACTACATGACATCACAAAATGGACCAGAGAGTTTTGAGATTTGGAAATGTGAACAGACAAACGTGTATAAATGAAACTTAACACAACTTTTTGAGAAGGTAACAGTTTTCTAACATGTCTAAAAGCTCACAAGAGTCAATTTTGCATAATAAAGCACCTCTAAATCCCCTGAAAAAACATGTGTAGGTAGGGAGAAAATAAACATGTTACAAAACGACTCCAAATAGTTCATTTTGTCTTATTTTGTACAGTAACAATGCAATAAATCTCCTACTGTATTGTCTTAAAAGGTAAAATTATTTAACAAAGTAAATTTTGATTATGACTGTGAAGTTAAACTAATTTTCCATATGACCTTTATAATATATTTGTATTGCGAAATGTATATATTTTACGTGCATTTACATAAACATAATTCTGCCTTATTTGACACCACTCCCCTGCTATTTTTGTGACTTATTAAGAATTTATTATGATTATATTGTGATGTGTCCAATAATTTCCCTTGTGGATCAATAAAGGTTGTCTAAGTCTAAGTCTAAGTCTACTAATTACTTTACATTACTGCTATAGTGGTCTGACATTATGCAAAAGACATAATCTGATTCTTTTGACCCGTAACGTGTCCCCATAACGTTGCATGTGAGCAGAAGTAAAAGCGTCCGACTTTCAACTATCCTATTGACCACTGTTTCTGGGGAAGGACATTAGCGAGAACCACTCAACCTTTTCACATTGAATCCACAAACAAAACATAGTTCCACTGCTCCATTGTCATGTTAGAGGCTGAATTTACACTGGACATTAGCAGTTAATGAATACAGAATAGTCAATGATATAACAGACCTGGTGATGTTCTGCATGGTAAATAACTTCCAGGTACATTTTAAGTGTAAAAACAGGCACGTGAATGATTATTAAGTTAAAGTTAAGGTCCTGGTCATCGCTTGCATACACGATCCGAGTATCCCATGTATCAGAATACGTTACATTACTATATATCGACTTATAGTTCAATATATTTTAGCTGGAACAATACATTTTGGGGGTCACTTTTTATCATGTGCATGGGAATTTTTGTAACATTTTTAGCAATATGATCAAATTTAGGCCATAAAAAGTTGAATGAATAACTGCTATGACTCATTACAGATGCAAACTAAGACTGATTCTGATTCTGATTATTTTTTGTGGTTCAAGTCTGCTCTTTTTTGTGTCCGCGCCATCAATTTATTATATATTATTGTTTATTGTCTATATTTACTTCAGCAAAATATCGTAGATCAAAGTTTTTTATGGTGACAGGTCTAGGAATACATTGCAATATGTATTTTAAAGCAGGTATTCAGTATTCTCAGTATGTATATCTCATTCACATACTAAAGTATAGTATGTGAATGAGTATATCTCATTCAGTATGATAAATAACTTCCAGGTTCTATTTAAGTGTAAAAACAGGCACGTGAATGATTATTAAGTTAAAGTTAAGGTCCTGGTCATAGATAACACGCTTGCAGACACGATCCGAGTAGGAAGTGAGCATGGGAACACTTCTGGCTCCACTGACTCTGGCTCCAATAGACATTACATTGAAAAATCGTCACCCTCACACTGCAAACTGCTGCTGTGAGCCTCATTTTGGGTGTAAAATGTTCGTTTTAACGCACTCTACCTGATCCCGGTGTATTGTCCTGCGTTTTTTTATCATTACTGACCTACTTTAGCCACATATAAATGACTTGGCAAACACAAACTGTAACATAAGCAGATGCGGCCACTGATGTGACTCATATGACAAAGTTATTTCGATGTAGCCAGAGGACTTGAGGTGAGACACGCGGGGTTGTATAGTAAGTATAGGTTGTGCAATAAAAACATCCTTGTAAGCAGACCTGTCGCAATAATTACTGTAATGCTCCAATATATGAAGCCTAGAACATTTTATTTTGGGGCTCAGTGTTTATTGTGTGCAGATTTGGGGTGTTTTTTGTTGTAATACAATGAGATTTGAGCTGTAGGGTTGTACCACTGTTGCTGAACTCGTATTGAATAACTTCTGTGAGTAATTATCGGTTCACTCTGCTATTTATTTGTTGCAGCTCGGACTTTTTGAATTATACTGTCTATTTAAAAAAAGATTTACCGGGATTATCTTTGACATTACTGTTACTGTGTCAATGGCATAAAGTAGTTTCCATATTATAAGTGTATCACAGTATATTAAAAGAAGCAGTATCCTGAGCTGATCTTTAAAATTTAATGAGAAAAAGAGATGGATTGATTTTTTATTTTGAGTTTGCGCCAAGAGAGGGGGTAGGTAACATAAGATTACGCCTTTTTCTGCTCCTTTTCATTCATTTGTTTGATGTTGTGACACAGTTGATGCCTTTTTATACTTTGTGAGTGAAATAAACACATAAATAATAAGAATAATGATCATATACATACAAATTATGCATCGTAAACAACGGAAAAGTGAAGGATGGGAAGAAGAAGACTTATTCTGACTATTACGACATCATGAAAACAATATGGCACCAAGTTACAAGGAGATTTATTTGGGGTCTAACAGCAAATCCATAATGAACAATATTATTTGCACAAATACCACTACAACTCTGTGAAAATATACCTGAAAACAAGGAAACAAATTTGACTATTTCTATAAACCGAAACTTTGATCAGGGAGATAACAGCTGCTTTAGCAAGACAAACTATTTACATTGCATTCCAAGTCAGAGCAAACAGGATTTTTGTTTCAGACAGAGGTAAGAGGCCTGACAATTATAACAGCTCTGTCAAGGAAAGAAGAAACCAGAGAATGCTTTAATTACTATACCAGCTGTCATGTTTGGCCCAGATCTCTATGTCTCTTTCCTGAGATGTTATATAATTGTTTTTTCTCCTTAACACAATAGACTCTACTATGTAAAACACATGAGGGGAAGATGAAAAGACAGAGCCAGCCACAGCAGATGCCAGGTTTGCGCATGCGGTGCTGGAGAGTACAGGAAAGAAACGAGACAAAAAGGTCGTCACATGACAGGCTTCCTATTTGGCCAGGGACAGCTTTTGGAAATGTGTAGAAAGGTCGTCAGGTAAAATGTAGAATAGACTATTTTGTACGTGAAAATCTGACAAAAGAGAACAATAAAACGAGCATCAAACTTCCTACCTTCGTGTGCTCATAACATCTGCACGCACACTCACTCAATCACTGGATTTTGGTCAACATTTTAATCACGAAACAGTATTTAATCGCTTGTATTTAATGTGACGACCTCAAGATAAGTTATATAAATCAGAATACAGAATAATACGTGTAATCGTGGGAACCTATCTGGCAACAAAGCGTGACAAAAGAGGCAACATTATCGAAAGTTCGCCTTCTTTTAGCCGCATCACTTTATTTTAAGCTATTTATCGTGGAATAAAACATCACTTACCACCGTGACAGGCGAAACCATTGTCTTATCTTGCCAAATAACTGAAAAAAGGACGATGTCAGGCTTAAGTTTGCCCGTTTCTGGATTTTGCAGCGGACCGGGGGATGCGGATTGTTTTTGTCTTCTCGGTAAGGGGCGGTCCGACGTCAAGTGGGCGGGACAAACCACTTGGAGCGTGGATAACGTTTCCGGCTTTAACCAATCAGAGTAGAGGATTATGGAAATATGGGCGGGACCAGGCGGTAGACACACCCCGATGGGAGGGGTTAGATGGTGTTTACATTTTAAAGCAGATGGCCTTTATTTACATGTGAAAGAATACTGCGTTTCCCGTAGATTTTAAGGGGATATGACGATAAAAGATTTAAATAACTTTAGTTTATACAATTTGTGGAGTATAAGTGACGATTATTAACTATATTTAACCCTAAAGCAATCGTTTTAGCCCAACATAGTTACTTTTAAACGTTAAAAAAGTGTGATTATGCAATGTCAGTGTATAGTCCAGGTTGTTTTTAAATTATGGGAAATAATTTTAAGACATAGGAGGCCGCCATAGCCTCCTCTATTAACGAGAAACACTGAAATATGAGTATAATATTGAAGAAAGCAACATTATTCAGGATATAAAAGAACCACATTGTTATATATTGAACAAATCTTAAATGTTTACGTCATTAATGTCACCATTTAATCTTTGCACCATTATTCCACCACCTCTTATATAACTTAGACAGGCCTATACTTACTTTTTTATTTTTTTTAATGAATGTGTATGTGTGGATTATTATCATCATAACATTGCTGCACTGTCTGCCTATAACCTCTTATATATAGCTGTGATTTTATTTTTATTACTTATTTTACTATTTTATTTTGACTTACATATACATTTATATAATTATGCCTTATTTGACACTTGAATCTTGCTATCTTCCTTGCTACTTATTTAGAAATTATTATAACCATTAATTATTTACACTTTTTTTATTATAATATATTGGAATGTGTGAACTACAGTGTCCAAATGTTTTCCCTTTGGATATTCTTGCTATCTAATTATTTTAATAACATAGTAATTGCTGTATTATTGTATTATTGTTATCTGTCTGTCTGTCTGTCTGTCAAACTAGTTATAATGAAAAATACAGTGTGTTCAAAATATTGCATAATCACGCCAGAACGAATGACTCAATAGCCAAAGAAAATTCTAGTAGTCCATTTGGTTTTTCATTCAAGAAAACAGTGACACCACGTGGTAATCTTTAATCCTACGAGCCAAGTATATACAGTTATTTTATATTATTTTATATCGACAAATAATTAGACATTAAGTATTTATTACGTTGTTATGGTATATTTTTGTTGTTTGCTTTGTTAATTTATTATTATTTGTTAAGTTTTATTTTATTTATTTATTTATTTTTTTAAACTAAAGAGACCGGAAGTTCAATCGGATCATCCCTCTTACTTCCTGCGTAGTCTCTTCGGTCACTATTTTTCCCCCCATAGTCGTCGCTGTAGCGGATTCATTGATCTTTATTGACTTTTTTCGTTTAAAGGACACACTTAAATGTACTTTGATGGCTAATTCTTGAATTTTCTGGCTTGTTGTCGTCTCCGCCCTTACTTGATGTCTGGTTTGTGGCAGTAGCTAACTATGCTAACCCCTTGTGAACGCAAACAGATGTAGACTGACTCAGGTTTAAAACGGATTTTTTTTTCTTCCGTCGTGTTGTACTTTTTATAAAGAGGACAGACGTGGCAACTGTGGGTTTTTTCAAGGGAGCACAGAGTTTACGTTGTGCTATTAATCCCCCCTTTAGCTGTGATACTGAAGTAAACATAGTACCACACTTTCTGCCAGGTTGTAACATCGGCAGCAAAAATGATGGACTTTGACAATGTTTTATCTATTGCCTCTCAAAATCAGGGGGGCAGCAATGTACAGGTAAGATAAACATAAAGATCTGTTTCGTTAAATGTCTTTCTGTCACGTGTCCTGAATCGTAAACGTAAACAGCTGCTAAAGTTGCTATCTGCTAACAACTCTAAAAGCCTTAAAGCTAAGTTTGGACTTAGCAACACGTTTCATGATAAAACATCATAAAAAGCCTTAATTTTTGGTTAATTTAAAGTTGTATAATGATTCAACTTAAGATTATTGTACACTAATTATTTTCTCCAAATGTGTTCCAATTTCCAGAAAAGGTACAGCTTACAAACTGGCCCACCAAAAAAAGATCCCAAGTCTAAAGGCGTGAACCCAGCTGCCATACAGGCCCTCCTGAAAAAGCAACAAACGGACACTAAGAAAAAAGGTAAGAACACTTTAAAATGAGGTGTGTTGTAAAGGTGCATCATGTAACCTTTCTCGTGAAGGGTCTGCCAAATACTTTCCCTGCTGAGATCTTTTTACTATGTCTGGAATGTTTCACAGTATGGCATTAAACCTTTCTGTCTCATGGAGACCAAACTAGACCACATAAAAGATCAAATCTGTGGAGAGGTAACCACAGTCACAGTTAGAATGGAACTTTTTCTATGTATTTTTCAACTACAAAAACACCTGTGATTGAATAAATATAAAATCTTAGGGGTCACGAGGGCAGCAGTTTAAGCAGAGACTGTCAGACTTCCTTCACCCTGGACACTTCCTCCAGCTTGTTTGGCGGTACCCAAACACGTTACGAGACAAATGAGACATAGTCGTTCCAGCATGTCCTGGATCTTCCTTGGGGCCTCCTTCCGGTGTAACAACTCGGAACACTTCCTCAGGAAGGCCCCCATTAGAAATCTGGAACAGCTGCTCCTCTCATGTGGAGGAGCAGTGGCTCTACTCCAAGCTCCTCCGGTGTGACTGAGATCCTCACCCTACCTCTAAGGGAACGCACATCCACCCTGCGGAGGAAAGTCATTTTGACAGCAAGTATTTGCGATCTTGTCCTTTCAGTCATTACCCAGACCTCATGCCCATAGGTGAGTGTAGGAACATAGATCAGCTCAGTTTAGAACAGTTTGAAGTCATATTGTGAAATATTCCAGGCAGAGCAGTGACATATTCTTGACATATCCAGAAAGTTACATAGTGCAGCTTTAAGGATTACATTGTATGAATAATCTTTTATTGTGTGTCCCTCAGAAATAGAAATGAAGAAACAAAAAGAAGAGCTCTTGGCTAAAAGGGTCGAGTTGAAATCGGATCGCAAAGCCCGAGCAATGGCTTCAAGAACTAAGGACAATTTCAGAGGTTACAACGGTATCCCCATTGTAGAAACTCCCAAAAAAAGGAGAACGAAACAAGAAATGGAAGAAGAAAGAAATAATGGTAGTCATTCAAATAAATTTAGAAATACCATAATAGACCCTGAGGATGATGAAGATAATTATGAATATGAGCAAACAGATTCTGAAGGAGAGCCTGAGCCACCAAGAAACACTATTCCTAATAGCAGCTCTAAGTCCTCAATTAAAAGTGCAGCTCCAAAACCTGCGGCGTTCAACTTTGCAGACTTACTTAAGCTGGCCGAAAAAAAACAGCACGAACCTGTTGAGCTGAAACCGAAGATTGTAAAAAAGGAAGAAAGGCTCCGAACTGCTGACGAAATAAGGGAACTGGAACTAGAACGTAAGGCCAAAAAATTAGATAAATGTGTCAAGGGGGAGAGGTATTTGAAAGATGGCATGTCTCACTCTAGCTCAAGTTCATCTAAAGCCACCCTTGACAAAAATAATAAATTACAGAAGTCAAGAATATCTGGCAGTACGGATAAGCAAGTACCAAGGCAAGAAAAAAATAATAAAGTAAACTCTTCTTCCAAATTGAGTCTTAATGACAGAGATAAACTTAATTTGTCTCATAAAGAAAAGGACAGAGTCAAACCAGGGTCATCTAGTTCAGCCAGCAATAAAATGTCATCAAGGCCTTCGAGTTCAGAAGTTTCAGCTAAACAAATGGGGACCAAACTTTCATCTAGCCACAAATCATCAACCTCAAATAACCTTAGTGCCAAAAAAGATAACTCCTTGTCGCATAAAGGAAGATCTGAGGCCTCTCCTGGAAATCGTCCTTCCAGTTCAGCTTTATCAAGTCAAAAAAATCAGCCTCAGAAAAAAGAACCGCAAAAACCAGGACTGAATGCAAATATGAAATCAAGTGTTACACCCAAACCAGGACTGAGCAGCTCGAGTAAACTAGGTCATCCTCAGGCCAGACCAGGAGGCCCACCCCAAATGAAATCTGGAGTTCGGCCTGGTGCCAGCACGGGCAGACCTCAGACTGTTGGGCAAAGCAGACCTGGGAATGGGCCAACTCCGGGGAGACCGACTGGCAGCGTGGGGGGCGGAGCTGGAACCCCCAGATGTACTGTTGTGTCTGAAACCATTTCATCCAAGAATGTGGCCGGGGGTAGAGCCGGTCCTCTGCCCCGACCTGGAATGGGGCAGCAGCAGAGACCTGGCATGGGGCAACAAAGACCTGGCATGCCACAGCAAAGACCTGGAATGGGGCAACAGCAAAGACCTGGAATGCCACAACAAAGACCAGGAATGATGCAGCAGAGACCTGGGATGATGCAGCAGAGACCTGGAATGCCCCCGAGGCCTATGAACAGACCTCCAGGTAAAGTATTTGTTTGAATAGTGATTAGTAGTAGTGATTATGTACATTTGAAGTAACATTCTTCAAATATACTGGGTTTCAGATGACGTTACAACATTCTATAGGCAAATATTATTTAATACAGATGGGGGGCAGCTAAAATTAAAATGGTTAAAATGCTAAGTTAGGTTGTAATACAGTGAGTTCTTGGGTTTGTGTAATTGACAATATCGGGTTTAACATTTGTGATTTACATTTTGGATTTGTCATGGTAAAATACAAAAAAAAAAATCACAAATGAACCTGGTATTTCCAATTATTGTCTAAACCCAAGAACCTGTATTACAACATTATTCTGCATTTTAACATTTGTATCAGTTAATATGGGAATTATAATGGAATATTGTTACAATTGAGATTCTTGTTGTAGAAGTCACCTCTCAGGTCTGGTCAGTAATAAAAATAGTCAAATCTAACATTTTTACATTCACATTTTTGATATTTCATTGCAAAGTACATTATAATCAATAGGGAAAACTGGCTCTTGACCCCATCTGAAAGTATCACATTCTACTGAAAACTTCAGTCTGAATCAGCCGCATTCTGAAAACCACCAATAATGTTATGAAAATGAAAGTATTTTATTTGTTTAACTGTTTTGTTTTTTAATCCAGGTCCGATGTTACCGCCCATTACCTCTGCGTACAAGAGGAAATTTGAGGATGAGGAGGACGAGTATGATTCTGAAATGGATGATTTTATTGATGATGGTGGCGATGACCAAGATGAAATTTCCAAACACATAAAGGCAATTTTTGGCTACGACCGAAACAAGTGAGAATTTGACATGCATGTACTCCCAATACTTGTCTATGGGTTAAACATGTTTCATAATTTGCTCACAATTTTATTCTACGTCTTTAGATTCAAGGATGAAAGTGACTATGCACTACGATTTATGGAAAGCAGCTGGAAAGATATGCAAAAGGAGGAGGCCAGAAGGTTAGTGTCTTGGACTTAGAAGTGCAATGTGTAACTTTTCTGGAGGGGGTCCACAACTTGTTTGTCTCCATGGAGATGTTAATGCTTTGGTCTTAATTGTCCAAAGTTTTGCATTTATTCAACTACTGATGACATTGATTGCTTAAAAATATCCTTAAATCCATTCTTACTGTGAGTGGGGGCACCTCTGCATAAATCTGATCTGTAATTTTGTTAGCAAGTCTCAAACAGGTGACGGACCTTCCAGCAGACAAATTACACAGTGGACCTTTTAAAATACTTGATTATATTTGATAATAATTATTACCATGCTGTTGTTTTCTTCACACAAGCTTGAGAATGGCCGTACAGGAAGATCTCGAGGAGGAGAAGAAAGAAGAAGAGGAAATTAAAAAGAAAATGGCAATGGCCAAAAAGCCAAGAAAAAAATGATACCAGCGATTCGTGGCTCCAAGTCTGGTCTTGCCTCATATTCGCTCATGAACCTTTTGTCCTTAGCTTCACTTCCTTGTCCGGACATTGGACATTTTAGCAAAAAACATATAATGTACTTGCATGGTTATGGCAATTTCAAATTTTCATATTTATTTTTCTTTCTGACTTCTGTGCTAACGTAGCGTGTGCTGAAAGGACATGTTCTGCGCACTGATGTACAGATTAATATAAAATGATTTTTAGATAATGGCATTAAATGTCTGTTGCAATGACATGCTATTTTTGACTTGAAGTTGTTGCATATTTTTCAATTATTATGAATACATTTTAAATATGCAGACATATTACAGAAGATTGACAATATTTAAAAAGGATTTAAGTGATTATTTAATTTATTTTCAACATAATGTATCCTGGCAGTTCTTTATACAAAATGGACTATTACTTTGTATAAAAAAGACTTGACGGAGACACGTGTTCTGTTTTTTTTTTTACTATATATGTCTAATTCCAATTAAGTCATGAGTTTGTGAAAAAGATGAGGTCAGCTGAGTAGCACTTCTGTTTTTGAGAATTACTGGTAAATCTGGAGAGAATTACACTGAAATAACTATTGTGTAATATAGTAATGAAAAGATACCTGATACCTGCATATTTAGGCTGAATTCTCAAACAGAAAACACTCTTTGTGATGTCCTGTGGCAACACAAGAGGCCCTCTACTGTACTCAAAACACTTTCACTATAATTATTTGGACAATTTCATCCCTGAAATCAACCAAAACTCTACTGAACTAAAGGTAAAATATAGCAGTTAACTAGAAAACTACCATTTCATGACATCACAAAGTAGAACACAGCATTTTGAGCTTTTAAAATGTAGATAGACTAATAATAAATTGTGGATAACGTGTGGATGCAGCAAAACATTACTCCTAATACGTTTTTGATGAAGTAATAATATTTTAACATGACTTAAAACTGGTAGTTTAACTAATACAACACATTTATTATTTTATTATACTTTTTTATGGAGACATTTGATTCCTCAGACTTTCCGTACAAGTGGGCGTGGTCTAATCCCTGTTGCTTCTATTTGCGGAAGTTTGTTTAGTTTGCTCAAACCAAAGAAAGGATTTACACCCAAGATTTTAACGGCAAACATTTTCTCTGGCTCTCAAATAGATGGATCTCAGCTCGGATAAAATTAAACGAATTTTGTCAAAGGTTAGTCCCGGATTTACGGCTAATTTAAAGTTAAAATGTGTGTGAGAAGCAAATCTTGAAGCCTGAAGTGTATTTGACAACTGGCATAACTTGTTCTGTTGCTTCTGACAATGGAAATCAGACACAGGGTGTATGGTGATGATGGAAATTATTTTATTTAATTTGAAAAACAATTCTATATAACATTAAACAAACTAAATTATGTGTTATTGAATTTTCTTTTAAAATATTAATGTATTTTTATGTTAACAATTTCTGTGATATCAGTACAAATTCAATGAAGTTGCCATTGAAGAATTACAGAAAATCCATCGTATCTTCCCAGATATGAAACCCTTCACTGGGACATACAGTAAGTATTTGTTCATATCATATCATAATGTTATAATGTTTTTTTCTCATCTCAAACATACCTGGAGTTGTGTTTTATTTTATTCACACATAAATCTGCATATTTAGGCTGAGTTCTTCTCTCAGACAGAAAACACTCCACCTTGTGATGTCATGTGGTAAAATGGGAGGTGCTCCACTGTCTTTTTAAACTCCACACACCTCACTAGAATCATTATTTTTTTTATTTATTTTTTGTCGTAATTGTTTTAACCCTGTAAGGAGCAGTGGGCAGCACATGGGGCGCCCGGGGACCCATCTCCATGATCTAGCTGCTAGGCTTGGTCATGACTTTAGCTGGAAGATTTTACCTTTTGTGCATGTTTTTTGGGGGGAGGGTTGATGGAGGAAAATGGAGTGTTCGGAGGAAACCCATCCAGACACAGAACATGCAAACTCCACACAGAAAGGACTCGTGGATCGAACCCAGAAGCTTCTTGCTGTGAGGCGTGCCCCTATTCAGATGATGTCTACCCGGGGATTGCTAATCTCTACTCAAAAAAGAGCTTGAATACTACCACTACATGACATCACAAGGTGGAACAAAGCATTTTGCGGTCTGGGGATGTGCACAGATTATTAATTAAGAGTTATGTGTGTGAATGAAATAAAACACATCTCCGGGTCTGTTTTTGACGAGATAACAACATTCTAACATGGCTTAAAGCTCACAAGAGTCAATTCATGCCTAATATAAGACTATTTTTAGCCTTTAGTGACAGCAGCCAGAGAGATCTCCTGAAACTAATTGGGAATATTCCAGTCAAGTATGAAGGTAGAATGAACTGGAACAATATTTGGTACTAAATCGAAATGGTATTGCAATACTAATGACAACTTCTTTTAAAGGACGTACCTACAACTTTCCAATTCAGCTGTGGTTAATAGACTCCTTCCCTTTCACTCCTCCTATTTGCTTCTTGAGACCTACTTCTAATATGGTCATCCGAGAAGGAAAACATGTGGATGCCAAAGGACGTATTCATCTGCCTGGACTGCACAACTGGGATTACGTATGCTTTTCTCCTCACAATACAAACCCCATTTATATGTCAGAGCTTTGTTCAATTGAATTATGTTTTTCTTTTCAACAGCCCAAATCATCCGTAGTTGGTCTCTTAAAGGAAATGATCGCAAAGTTTGAAGAGGATCCTCCTTTGTCTTCAAAAAGCACATCTCAGAACAAAGATCCACATGAGCTTCTGGCTATGGTCTCAAATCTACAAATCAATGACGGTATGATGACATTTCATATACTGTGTATATATAAATGAACATAGCTTTCAAATTGGAAATGTTCTTGGGGGCGCTTGTCACTCCAGTTGAGTTTACATTAAAAAATTGTTCCTCTGTCTGTAATTGCTGCTGTGAGCCTTGTCATTTTGGTCTTAAAATGTTCGTATTAACATGCTCTATATGATCCTAGTGTTTTTATTTTGCTATTTCCTCCATAAATCAGATCCTATTCCTAATATAAAACCCCACTACATATTTTCTCTTCTCCTTCATTTGACTGGAGCTGGAACGCTATGTTGTCCACCTCTTTATACAGCTTGTTATTTTAAAATGTTATATCTTTCTGTTTAGTCAATAAAGACGCTGTTTTCATGAACTCTTTACTTTCAGGTGGTGTCAGATTTCAAGACCAACAGAATATTAAAGTTTCAGTTATTGGAGGTGGAGACTTGGGGATGGCTACGGTGCTGAGCATTGTGGCAAAGGTAAATACAGGAGCTGCTTATTCAGTCACTTGAATAAATAAACCATTAATATAGTTACACATTGGCCTGTCATAATAATTACTGCAAAGACTTACTGTTCATTCACTAGCAAAGGCCACGACACAACGATGGAATATGATAAAGATATTTAATGATGATGGATAGATGTGATGTTTGGGAGGAGACTGGAAGGACTCAGT
This sequence comes from Scartelaos histophorus, assembly GCA_000787155.1. NCBI lineage: Eukaryota > Metazoa > Chordata > Actinopteri > Gobiiformes > Gobiidae > Scartelaos > Scartelaos histophorus. The sequence continues at coordinate 13,680 of KN506320.1, forward strand.
CGCAGGTCGTCAGGCAGATTCAGAAACCCGTCTCCTTCCCCTTTATGGATGATGTCTTCAGGCTGAAGGATGAACAGGAGACAGGGGACAGGAGGGGGTCGAGAGAGCAGAGATGGACTGTGTTGTCAGGATAGACCAGTGTAAATAGGACTTCTGGGTAATTGAAGGTGTGATTGAGCTGAGCTGTAGTTTGCTGGAGAGGAGCAGGGGGAGGTTTAGGTCTGGTCCTGCTCCTGAATCTATATTCTGAGGCACAATATTTATCATGTGTGCAATTTCTTTTGACTAAGTGAGGAGGTTTTTGCCATTTTTATGTTATAAGATAAGATTTGAAGTGTAGATGGTGGAATAAATAACTTTTATGGCTAATTTTTTTATTTGTTGCTGCTAACGCCTTTTAATTATGCAATATATTAAAAAAATGGCTGATATTTGCTTTGTGAGTCAGTAACATCAGACTTCAGACTTTATCATGACAGGCCTAGCACCACATTCACATCTGAAATCCTTTTTGCAGTGTAGAGTAGCTAAACTGGTCTTCGTTGACGTTACGGAAAGTTCAACCAAGGGGGGCAGCACGGACCTCGAAATCTTCAACGTCCCAAAGGTGGAAGTGTCCAGAGGTATGTAAAGCCGTGTAATGACATAATGTAGTTTGAGTCATAGCACGTGTTAGTGGAGAAGCAATACTCATGCTCTGTGGAATGTATTGTCCTCTTCACAAAAGACATGGTTGACGTAACATTGTCCGGCCTCCATGACTATACTAAAAGCCAAAAGTTTGGACACATTTCTTTCAGTGTTTTTTTTAGATTTATACAATTTTTTTACATTTTATATCCAAAAGAGATCAAATATATTAAAGTGCACTGCGTAACTGTCTAAGTGGAGGGTACGCCACCTGCTTGTCTCCATGGAAATGTTATTGCTTTGTCCAAAATGTTCTGCAGTATAGATTAAAACTATCTATAACAACGGAGAAAAGCAGGTTAAAACACTGCGCTACATTACTATCTAGATCTGTGGAGAGTCCTCCCTATTCATGAAGACAAATATTGTATTTTTGAGCAATAGAAACACCCTTAATGAACAAATGCAGGATGGAAATGTTTAATGTCGTACCATGGGACATTCCAGGTAAACCAATAACATCTGGAAATGTTTAATGTCGTAACATGTAACATTCGAGGTAAAGCAATAACATCTCCATGGAGACAAGAAGGTGATGGACCCTCCCAAAAAGTTGCGCAATGCACTTTTAATTAAGATATATGGAATTATGTAGCAAAGAAAAAAAATTAAATGACTTAATCCTCAAAATAGCCACGTTCTGCTTTGTCAAAAATTAAATATATTTGCTATTTTGAGGTTATTTACTATGTTATTTACCTTTTTTCTTCACTACATTATTACATATATCTTCCTTCATATATGTGATGTATATTTGACGTCTTCTGTATGTACCTAAAATGCAGAAAGTAGTAGAAATATATTTTTTTAAAAACATGGAATGAGAGGGGGAATTCAAACTTTTGACTGCACTGGAAAAAAGCTGAACCAAAATTTGATATAAACACTTAAATCTATCAGAAAAATTACTTAAAAGTAGTAAAATTATTTGTCCATGCAGCAAGATAATTTCACTTGACAGTTTATCTTAAAATAAACTACCTCTAGCCTAGAATTAAACAGTCTCAGAACTAGTAAGTAGATAATAAACCTGAAAACAAGACGAATAACTTGATA
>KN506321.1:0-68139 GCA_000787155.1 Scartelaos histophorus
AAAAACAAAAAAAAAACAAAACATGAACTCGACTAACCCATACTGATGTCTTTAATTATAATGGAATTGATTTGTATAGCACGATTTGAGCACTCGAAGACGCTTCACATTCGCGCAACTGACGCAACATTCATTCAATCCGCATCTGGTGGGGGCGGGAAGCTACTATTGTAAACACAGTGGCTTTCATACGCTGATGGAAGCCAAGCTGGCGATCTTTCCTAGTCTAAATGCGGTAGTGTCTTGCCCAAGGGCACAACGGTCTCTCATCTCAGCACTAACAGGCCCGACGCTGCTTAGCTTGCGAGATCAGACGATTCGTTGTCAAGGTGGTACGGTCATATATAAACAAACAGCGCTAAATATCCATCCCCGGTGTTGTTTGCCCACCTCCTGCAGCCCGCTCGGTGTGAGGCGTGACTTCGGTGTAACATAATCCCGGGTGTTAGCCTGGCGCTGGTCGTGGGGCTTCCTTCGGCTTGCTCATTAAAAGCCCCCCTATCTTCTCCCCTTCTCGCTCCTCTCTTTAAAATTGCCTTCCCCGGCTTCATACGGCGCCCGGGCCAGAGGGTCAACAGATTATCTCCCTAATCCCGCTAATCCGGCCTCACATCAGTCCGCCATGATTCTCACCGTAATTGTATTGGTTGCCGCTTCAATTAGAAAGAAGGCAAAAAAAGGCAGGGTTGGGCGGTTGGCTTGAATGAAACGTCACCGGAGATCAGTGCGCATTGTGTGGTAATATTTTCAAGGTCTTAGAAGGATTTTCTTGTCTGGACAGAAGGAGCAGACAGAGGTAGCGGGACAATAGCCTGACCGCCCATTGCTCCCATCACTCTGGTTTAAAAATGAAACCGTAGCGACCAAATGAACTCGGTTAGAGAGTCTGGGCGGGGTGTAGTTGACGGAAGTTCAAAGTTTGCAGGCGTCTGTGTTCCCCGTTGCTGCGTTTGGCTTATTATTATCCCTGTCAGTGCAAGGGGTCAGAGGTTAACTGTTCCTAATGGTCAGACATTATGCTAATTTGGGCGTATTAGCGACCTGTCAGATTAAACCCAGCTGCGGAGATGCCCGGTCGAGGGGTCAACAGTCAGGGAGGAGAAAATATCTGGGAGATGTTTGTGGCGTCTGGATAAGTTTCATTCCGAAATAGAGACGAACTGCGGTGTCCAAACTGGAGGGTTGAGTGTAGTGGTCAGGGGCTAAATGACATAAGGATATAGAATTGCATAGTACCTGCGCATTAGACTGAAACAAACTTTATTGATTCACAAGGGAAATTAGTTGGACACAGTAGCTCAAAAAGTACATCTTAAGCATATTCCTTATCGTGCCATTTTCAAATCTATGTTATAATGCTGTTAGCTCAAACAAGCAGACCTGGAGATGTGGTTTGTTTCATTCACACATGTTGAACACACAAATCCTGCATATTTATTTCTTCTTCTCTCAAACTGAAAACAGCCTGCTCCTCCAAGTGATGTCAGGTGATAAACATTGCTCCACTGTGTTTTAAACTCCATGTAAACTCCACTAGAATGATATGAATAATTCAGCTTTGCAATTGAAACAGAGCATTTTGATCTTTGCAGATGTAGATAATAAAGGGTCACGCAACATGTGAACTTTTTGAGTAAGCAACAACATTCTAACATGGTTTAAAGCTCACAAGAGTCAATCTGGGAACTATAAGATCTTTGATAAAACCAGTGTGACGTTTCCTTAATAGCTTCTTGGAACACCAAATTAACATATGTGAGTTAAAATAGTTATTGATATATTCACAAGTAAAATAAAAATGTAAAACTAATAAACATTGCTCTAAATAATAAGCTCCATCTGGATGCATAAAAAATAAATGAATGAATTCCAGTGCATTTAATACACATACATTTTTAAACTGTTTGCTCCTTGGCTGGACTCCTCTCCATTAAAAAACCCAGGGTTGATCAGTGACAATTTAGAACTATATGATCACAGTTTGGTTCTTATTTGATTAATTACGTACACAGCCCTATTCTTGGCTCTTATCTAAAAATAACCCCTTGAAGTGCCATTGGAGTACTTTTAATTTACTTCCAACCAATACATTTCAATCTAATAAACCTGCTTTGGCTTTCTAAAACACCAATCTGTGCCAAGTTTCTCCTGGTGTGTTTTGATCACCACCACCTGCTCTCCTACAATCTGTTGCTATGCGGTAATGGTGAAAAGAACTACAAAAAAGTGTTTGAAAACATGAAATGAGCACTTAGGGATCTGTTTTTGTTTCTCTCCATTTTCCGAAAATTCCAATTGTTGTGAAGAAAAAGAAAAGTAAAAAAGAGCACTTCTCCCTGGTTAGTTCCTTCTGGGCAATCCCAAAGCTTCCACCAGCTAAATTGGATATATTAGGTTTTCGTCATGTTCCGGGGCACGTATTGAGATCTCGTCCCAGCCGCATGTAATGTACCTTAACTGGCTTCTTTCTGTGCAAATGAGCAAGGCTGCGGCGGCCAACTCCCCAGATATTCACAGCACATTTAAGAAAGCCTGGACTAAAATTATTTCTGTCGCTGCTCCTGTATCTCATTAGGGGAAGAAAAGCACTTGATAATAAATCAAGGGATCCAACCTCACTTTAGTCTCCTTTTAAGCACAGCTGGGGTGTAACCTGCAGAACAGAGCAGAGACTGGGACTAAAGTCAGTTTTAAGAGTCGAGGGACCTTAACATTTTAACGAAATATTACGCTTAAGAGATGAGCTTAGTAGTGTTACAATAATGTCTGATTCAGTTTGACCTATATGAATTCAGCCCCAAAAGATGTAATAAATGGTAATGTTAGAAGCAAAAGGTTATGCAAAATTAAATATCTGACTAAGATATGTAAGAATGTCTATATAGAAAGAGATTTCAGGTGGAAAACTTACCACCTGCTTGTCTATTTATTATTACTTTGTTCCACAGTATTGCATGATATATCCTGTCAGCTAAAGAGTTATAATCTATGACACCCATGGATCATTATGTTACAATTTGGATTTTAGTGTATTCATCTAAAACGACTTCATAAAAGAAACAAGTCTGTGTTAGAAAACTGTAGTGTCCAGTGGGAGCAGATCACAGCAAAGAATAGTGAAGTCGGCGCCTCCGATTACTAGCTGCACATTATGTTAGTGAGTCACAGATATTTTTTCCACTTGCGCCACAATGATGCAACGCTGCTGATTCCGAAATTGCATATTAAGAAAATAAGCTATTAAATAAGCTATTAAAACTTGCACAAATCACTCTGGGTGAGTAAATGGTGAGGGGAAATTACCGTAACGTGCTTTAATGTGAGTGGGGTCACCTCTGTATAGATCTGACCTGCAACTTCATAACCTGGCAACACCTGTTTGTCTCTATTGAGAAAGATAAGTAATGCCACACTGTGAAACATTTCAGGCAAGAAATGGCAGACCCTCCACCTACCAAATACACGACATGGAGAACCTTATACACAGGTTAGACAAGGTTCATCGGCACAGACGAAATCACATAAATAAATGGTACACTCAAGAATATATATATATTTTTTACTATTCCATTTTAAGATTAAGATCCTATATTTAAATTATATATTAGTATATGGCATACGATTATGTTAAATGCCATAGAAACGAAATCTATTTCTACATTTAACTTTAACACAGCTGACCTGACCAGTGGCCGCATGGCATAAAAAAGTCATGTGTCTTGCTACTGTGGGGCTGAGTGAGGTTGGAGCAGTGTTAAATGAAGGAGGAAGGTAGAACAGTGTAATTCACGTGAGCACTGGAGCGTCGCTGGAAGCTTCTATGTGCAGTGGGCCTCATTATGAGCTGAGAGAACTGGCTCTTGTCTCAGTGCATGTAGTTTGTAGTAACAGAGCTGTGGGCCAAACCTGCTTCGTGTAATAATGATGAGACAAAAACCTCCGGTCAAATTTGTATTCAAGGACTGAGGAAGTAGCATTTTAGCATCAATAGCAGGTCTGCAAGATTTATCGCAAATTAACTGAGATTGCCGTTCCAATAGTCGCGATCCGTAAAGGCTTCAATAATGTGTGGCCATACTTGAGAATGCGCGATCTGGTCTGATCTCTGGAGCTATTGATCACTGAGGATGCCAGTGTTTCTAGTGCAGTTCTGCTGTGCTTGATGAGCTTGGGTCCTCATTGCCTAATGTAGTGTGAAAGTGAGTGATTGTTGGGGCCGGTGGCGCAGATTGGCAGCCTTGGTTCTGTCAGTCTGCCCCAGGGCAACTGTGGCAATAATACACCAGGGATGAATTATGCAATGTAAAGTGTCTTAGAGGTCCCTTATTAAGCTATTTTTAATAATATTATTTCCTCATCGCAAACATACCTGGGGTTGTGTTTTGTTTCATTCACACATGTTTAACACCCTGCATATTTAGGATGTGCTCTTCTCTTAAACTGAAAACAGTCTCTTCCACCTTGTGATGTTGTAATAAAGGAAGTATTTCAATGTATTTTTAAACTCCATACACCTTCACTAGAATCATTTGGATGATTCTAGTGAATTGCCAATCTCTGAATCTACTGGTAAAAGGTAGCAGCCAACTTAAAGGCTACCACTTAATGACATCACAACAACATTTTGAGCTTTGGAGATGTAGACAGATTAATGATAAAAGATTATTCACCCATGTGTGAATGAAACTAAACAGGCATTTTTTGAGGAGGAAAAAAATTACAACATGGTTTAAAGTTCACAAGAGTCAATTTTGCATATATAACTTCTCCCTGGAGTCGTGTTCTGCATGAAACCCTGAAAAAGTCCTCCATGACCAAATCTATTCAGGAAACTACATTGGGCAACAAGTCACAAAATATACTATAGAGAGGTTGTTTTTTTTGGTTTTTTTCCAAACTGCACAAGAAGATAAAAGACTTTTTTTTTATCTCTGCCATCTTCTCTGGGTTGACTTTTCCAAAATGACTTGTCCCAATCTCTAAAAAGCCTGGCAGAGCTCTGTATCTTAAATCAAGGTGCTGACACTCATTCCGGCTTCATTTGGCTACAGGAAGCCCAGGTGCCCAGCCGGTTCAAAGGTCAATGAGTCCGGCAGAAAAGCTACCGTGGCGGCTAAAAGCATTGATCCAATTCGGGGGTCACTGAACTGAACTGTCCATTTTCAGTTCTGGCCAGCGCTCACGATTCTTTTGCTCCGTAGAAACCACTCGCAAAAATTGCCAACATGGGACAAGCTTGACAGCCTACATTACCCATAATTCCATCTGACGAACATAGAGAGGAATTAATTGAACTTGATAACGCAATTACGAGTCCTGACCTTCTCAACGCGAGCGAGGTAGCTTGATTCTCATCTTTCATTTTCACAAAGCAAGATTTCACGGAAGGGGAGCAGTGGGAGGAGAGGAGGTGGTCCGGGTTTGCCTTGTTGTGTTGGCATTGGTGATAAAGTGCCGTGGAGACCTGCACTGTCAGAAGCTCTCGCGGTTTTTATTTATTTGTAGGGAATGACCCGAGCTGCACAAACAAAGCACGTCCAAGGAGTAAATGGTCCGTAGTGTGAGTCCAGGGGAAAGTAAACAGCCAGAGGTGTACTGCAGTGGAGTTAGTCCCAAGTGGACAGCGGGGTAGATATGAAAACAGGAAATAAACACATGTTTGCAGTACTTAACCTATAGATTTGGCATAGTATTCACAGCTGAACAACACGGCTACAAATACTTTAACCCGTACGGGCTCTTTATATGAAATGCCAGCAGAGAAGTCACGATTACACCTGTTGTGCGCAGAGTCTATTACTTTTCAACATGCCAAACAACGCCTGGCAACCTCACTGTTAGCATCATTACTTCCTGTCCAGTTTTAGCTCTATGAGGTCTGAAAATGAATAAATATTTAAAGACAAGGCAGTGAACAGGGAGATGTGGGTTGATGTCATGTCAAAGTTCGGAAATCAGTTTAATTAATATTTCAGCAGAGGGACTTCTGTGCTTAAAAAGAGAGATATTTGTATCTCAATCTTAACACTAACGCCAATTTTAATAGGTTCTTTATTTTTATGTTTTACTATGTTCCGGGAAATATGTCCTTTTTCTTCATGACAGAGAATCACCATGAAAGAGAGACAACTGTGAAAGATGGCCCTGTCAGGTGCTTCCACATGGCCCTCATCCAAGAACATGCCTTATTGGACAAAAGTGCATGTCCACCTGGCTGTAACTTAATGGTTTTCATCCAACAGAATGGCTTTTAAAACGCAGAGAGGATGTTGAATATTATTTTTTACTTGAAAATGGTTGCTTGTACAAATTATGTTTTGCTGAATGAAAATACATGTATTCAGGACCAATAAAGCGACTAGCCATGACCAAACTTGCTGCGCTACAAAGCCATTTCAATCACCGTGATCACTGAGACCGTGATAAAAACACATATTTCACTTAGGTGTGTGGAATTTAAAAACGTAGACGAGCTTCACAGACAAAAACATGCAAGCTGACATATTCCCGGGAGTCTGAGTTCTGGAAAGGGCTTGTCAGCTTTTATTTACTTCTATGGGACACTACTGAGCTGTAATGTTTTTTGGAAGTGGTAGAACGGTGTCAGAGGGGTGGACAGTGTTACCCTGAAACTTGCCCTGACCTTGTTTACTTGCTACGTATTTGTTTACTTGCAGCATTGGTTTCGGATAGTTTTCTGTCGTGTTCTGCCAGCCTCTCCCTCACAGCTGTTATGTACCCGATTAAAATTTAACTGGCTTTGTGTTTTTTTTGAACACCAAGGCTTTGACCAAGGTTTCAAAAGCATGGTCCAGATGACTACCCTTGAAATCTATTTACTCATTTCAGAAGAATGCAGATCTGAAATCCACCACTCACTTCAACTGTTTTAAATTTGCACCTTTTGAAATCTTTGTTAGTTTTAAAGAAGACTGTGTTTGAGTCTGCTGTATAGCCATAAGTTTTGATACCCATGAATCATTATATTTTAAATTGCAATATTCTAAAATTAAGTGTGTAACTTTTCTGCAGAGGGTCAAAACCTGTTTGTCTTAGTGGAAAAGTGAATGCTTTGATTTAAATTGTTCACAGTTTGGTATTAAACTAATGTGTCTTGCATTTATTCAACTAGAAGTGCTATTTATTGCCTTAAAAAACATCTGTGATCGCCTCTCCATGACTCTAACCTCCACCAGACAAATTACATAGTGCACATTTAATAAGAGAAACTAATCTGCTGACTTCAGTGTTGGAAAACTGCAGTGCCCGATGGGGGCTGATGCCGCCGCAAACATCACAACAAAGTGCCGTGTGCAGCTGTTGGCATCTCCTATGGATAGCTGCAGATCAAGTTGGCATGTAGCAGAAATTTTTCATTTGCACCAAGATGACTACAATGACTACGAGTATCACAATTAAGAAAATAAAATTGGAAAACGAAGCAGCGGGAATATGTGGTGGCTAGAGCTGTGTTGAAAAAATCGATTTTCCGATTCTGAATCGATTTGCATATTAAATTCTCAATATCGTTTCGCGCGTCCAAAAATCGATTATTAAATATATATGAATACAATTATTTTTAGTAGCCTATTCCCCCGGTAAACTTTTATCTAAGTCACGTCCATGGTATTCACGTTGTGGCCACTCGCACCATAGACTCTGCTGCTCTCGCCATCGTGACAGACAACGGCGCTAATATGGTGCGTGCGGATCATGGGTCTAACTCATGTCGGCTGCTTTGCGCATAGAATCACCCTCGCTTCACAAGCCGCTCTCAAACTCCCGAATATTGCACGTCTGCTTAGGAGAGTGAGGCACATAGCGAAGTTTTTCCATCGCAGTACTACAGCCACTCTCACAGCCATCAGTAACTACCAATACTTGCATCATTTGCTGTTAAATGTCAATCTATGTAAAACAGGTTAAGGTTAAAAAAAATGTTTTTAAGAACACTAACCAGAATCGAGATTGGATCTGATCGGATCGAATCGGGATAGTCGATCCTTAATCTTAAGAATTGGAATCGAATCGATACCCAGCCCTAGTGGTGGCAGTGAAAAGGGAAGTGATCGGCAGTGAAAAGGGAAGTGATTGACTTTAAAGATTGCTCAAACACGCACAAATCGCTCCAAATACAACTTCCGAGAAAGCAAATGAGAAGGCGAAACAACTATAACATTTTAAAAGTGCTCGGCCTGCTTTAAAGCGAACGTCCAGAACCCAACTAGCCACAAAGCGGTGCTAAAACTATACGCACTTGTCTCTCTGTGATCGGATTAGCCTTCGCATCCTTTGACCTTCCTTGTGTGTGGTCAAGCTCCGATGACCTTTCGGATTTTTGACGCACTCCTTTGCCCCACGACGCGTGCCCTTATCTGTCCCGGGGCGATAATGCCTCCACTCTCCCTCAGATTGGGTTTGATGTGGAAAAGTCAGTGAAGAAGATTATAACTGCCTTTGTGTGTCTGATATGAGTGTGCGGAGGAAAAAAAAGTACAGGAGGTTAGTTAAACGTTGGTGTAATAGCTACCACTTTTCAAAGCGTTTACTTGAGAATGGAATAATGAGTCAGTGCACTTTGAATAATAATCGGTAATCATAAAAAATTACGTCGTAAAATGTGATATAAGACATGCTAGGAATATAATGAGACAACTTTGTGATAAAATTTCATCAAATTTGTGATCGTTGCAGGTGTGGTGGCGTATTTCACCAGCTCCGATTTAAAGATATTTTCAAATGATTTTAAACAGACATCTGGCATCGGAGCGAAAACACACAAAAAAACTGTCAGCTTTTTATCATCATCTAGTCTCTGAAATCTTTTTTAGCAGGTTTTGCAATGAGAGTTTCAATTTATGTTTCTAATTAAGGATTCAGTTCACAGCGCAGTTTTGTCTAACAAGTCCAGGAGGATTAATATTTGACAGAAGACTGAAATATAAACTGCTAAAGTAATATAACTAAATGGATCACACGTATATTTGTATATTAGAACGAGTAGGTGTATTTGGGTTAGTAAGTTAGCAAGAGGGTTTTTTTCCCTTTCCCACAGTAGACCAGATTTCTAGAGTAACTTACATTACCTAAGTAACTGCAGGGTTTACTTTTAGTTTGGTAAATGGTCACTTTTTGGCACTTTTGATAGCGCTTTTCCACCTTCAGAGCACTCAAAGCTCTTTATATCAAGGAGCCATTCATTCACACACACACACACACAAAAAGGTGGGTTAAGTGTCTTGCCCAAGATAGAATGAGAGTATTCCTCTATGGGAGTTGGAATCGCACCGCCAACCTATGGATCTGACCGCTCAACCAATGATGTTTTTATACGGATCTGCGGAGGCAACCATTTAAGTTTCGATTTGACTGCAATAGATTGTGTGGCTCTATTAGAAGTTGCCACATATTATCTTACGCAACATTTTCATTCATCACACATAAGTACAAGCCTGTGTAACTTGTAGGAACACATTTTCCTTTTGGGTAGAGTGTTTGGGATCAGTCTTGGTCAGGTGTAAAGATTGCATTATCAATGGAAGCAATGAAGATTAAGAAAGCTAGAATCATGACAGTTAGGAGTACATGGTCTTCAAACACGTTTTTCAATACAAATTACCTCAACCTGAATACAAATAATTCTTTCCGAGTAGAAAATTGCACTTCACTGTCTTTGGCTCATTGTGAGAGCTAGATTAAAGGTTGAGAACAAAACATTCTCCTTGACAACTCAGATTTGTACAGTGTGTCTTGTTTCCCAGCATAATTTTCATCTGTCAAAACTTCACCTTGAACAATAGAACCGAAATTATGTTCTATTAAAACGACACAGCCACAAGACAAAAATGATGGCTGGTTTCACATTTCACAAAGCCATTTGAATCATAGCTAAGATTGTCAGTTTTTCTCCTGTCCCTGTTGTTTTTACGCCTTTGAGTTTGAGCAAGCCAATCAAATTTAGGCGCTCAGAGTTCACTTGAAGTTCACTGCTTCGCAAGGATTAACTATTGATCTGCTCATCAAGTTTCCCTTTGGAATTTCAACAACTTTTGACCAATTGAAACTAGCTTGTGAGCTCAGAAAATGTATCTACAATATGAGTAGACACCAATAAGGCACAATGCTATGACCATCTAGCTAAAACGTGGGAAGGAGTATTGTTTAACTGTTTTAGCGGAGGGTCCATCAAATGTTTTTCGCCATGTAAATGTTATTTCTTTGTCTGGAAGGTTTCCCAGTGCGGTATTAAACCTTTCTTATTCATTGAAACCAAACCAGACCAAGGTACAGGTCGGATCTGCGGAGAGGCGACCAGGCTCAGTTAGAATGCCTGTTCTTCTAGGTATTTTTGAGCTGCAACTGAATAAATATAAGGTAGAAATGTTTAATGTCATACTGTGGAATATTCCAGGACGAGCAATGACATATTCCATAGAAACAAGCAGGTGACGGACACTCCACCCAAAAAGTTACACAGTGCATCTTCAAAATTCATCGCATTCACCGGGAACATTAGCATAAAGTCAATCTGATGAGAAGCAGGGCGGCTCTCAATTTTCACACTTTTTTGTTCGGTCCAGCTCGTCCTCAATATTTAACCCCTTGTTGCAGCCTTGGCAATTGCATCTCCTTCATTTTGCAAAGAAATGAGATCATCTTCCACTAGGGATCTCAAAATTAATCGTGTAATGGATGATCATGATTTTCCGTGTCACAAAATCATTTTTTTAAAGAATAAAAATTTCAGGGGCAAAATTTAGTCATTTGAACACGAGTGCTTTTGGTCATCGAGTCAATACTTTATAATCTACCCACTTACTGTTGCAAAGTATTAAAGACACAACCTTTTCCATGGGCATACTGTTTTGTCCAATCTATGCGTCTATACATCCTAATGATTGTTATTAATGCCATGCTCTGGAACCATGGAATCACCAACATATAATTATTCCAGTTGGCTCTAAAAGATAATTACATATTACCATCAAAAACAAGCTATTAAATCACAATTGTAGTTTTGCAAAGTTTTCTAATCAAAACCTGCCCTGGATTCACTTGTGTTATATAAGGTGTATTTATGAGGCCATTTACGATTTCCATCAACAAATTGTATTAGTTTTTTGCTGAAGTTACAGTACATTGGGCTTTTGAGAACATTATATCTGCCTCCTTAGACTAGATACTTGAACACATGGCTCTTTGCTTGCTACGTGCTACTGTTTTTGCCTGGGTTTTGTGTTAAAAGTCCCCATATTCCCTCAAATTGCGAGCTTTAAGCCACCTTAAAATGCTGGTACGTCCTTAAAAACACACCCAGAGCTGGGAGGTCTTTCATTTACATTGTTTGAGTAACCCTTTATGATTGGCCTGTCTACATCTCCAAAGCTCAAATGAAATTATTATTTATTTAAAGATCGAAATGCTCATCACAACTGCAAACTTAGAGGTAATAAAAAATATTATCAGCCGTAATTTAGAGCTACTTTGAAGTGAATGTGCATCTCAGTGTGAGGATCAAAGTGTGAATCTTTGTTTTGTGCGTCATGTATGTGTTGTTCTGTGAAGTGTGGGAGGGGACTGGAAATATACAAGTATTGCTTTATCCAACCCCTTTTCAAACCGTGCACATTTGCATTCGCGTCTGTATTGTGATGTTCTGTGAAATGCATGTGCAGGTTTGAAATAAATAACTAACTAACTAGTTCAATAGAGGTTGGCACTTCCAGGATTGAAATTATGCAAGTGATTCTACTGAAGGTTTGTGGAGTTTAAAAACACAGAGGAGCAGTTATTGGATTACCATATCACAAGACAGAACAAAGTGTTTTCAGTTTGAGAGAAGAACTTAACCTAAGTATAGAAAAAAGCGCAATATGGGCCCTTGAAATGGCTAAAAGAAAAGAGTTGGAGAAGGGAGTAGCTGTATACAGGCCTCACCGTTTCCTCCAACCATTAAAACCCCATGCAGCACACTCAGCATTGATTTACCAGCACCATCAATCAACACTCCCCAAGTTGCAGAAACTTTCACTCATGGCTGACAGGAAATGGTATTATGGCCCCGCTCGGAGGATTGAGCCGGCCGATCGGAGGCGGCGGGCGGTGGTCACGGTTGGGGTCAGGAGTGTGAACGGGACAGGGATGTAGCGCTCACATCGGGGGGGAGAGAGGGACCCTTCGCCGCCGGCCACCCAGCCATCGATCTCACTCTGAAGGCTGTGCATCTCCCTGATTCAATTGTACCTCAGTCAAATGCAGTCAGAGGTGTTGCCTTTAGTCAGAATTTTTTTAGTTGGAGGTTATTAAATGTATTTGGTCTGTACGCTTACAGTTTAAAAAAAAAGGTAAAACAATCAAGTGAACAAGGGTTGCCAGTGCCTTAAAAGTGCACTATGTACCTTTTCGGGGGCAGTCACCTTCTTGTTTCTATGGATATGTCACTGCTCTGCCTGGAATGTTCCACAGTGCGACATTAAACAGCTCCACCTTACATTTTTTCAATTACAGGTGGTTTTATAGCTTAACAAAACCAAGAAAAACAGGTGCTCTGACTGCAAGCGGGGTCATCTCTCCACAGATCTGACCTGTAGCTTTGTCTAGTTTGGTCTCCATGAAGATAGAAAGGTTTAATACCATACTGTGAAACATTCCAGATAAAGCAATTACATCTGCATGGAGGATAGCGTTTGATGGACCCTCCACTAGAAAAGTTGCATAATGCACTTTTAACCTGCATATGTAGAGAACACATCCTAGTACATGTTTTTCTTCATTCACAGCCTATAGATGGGATATAGTGCAGCAGGAGAGGGGCTAAATTAATGACTGGCTGCATGTGCTGAGGTGAGGAGTCAGATCAGAGAGTCCTTTTAGGTTTTAATCAACTGTATTTCTGCATTGAAAGTGCATGACGACCCAAATGAGAGACTGATGTGGGGCTCATTCTGTGAAATTATAACAAACAACATAGTCAACATAGTGTCCAATGTTTTTGTAACCAAGAATAATCATCATCACAGTTGTTATTAGCAAGAGCTACATATGATTTGAACATTTTTCCCTCATATCTGGAAACGCAGCTAGGTTAAGTTTATAAAATAAGTAAATCTTACATATAGTACCACAAATCTTACATACAGTACCATGTTCACTCTCGCAAATTCACTTTCAGACATCAATTTACATAGACAATATAGACAAAGTGGATAACGTGCTATGCTCAATGACACAACAGCAATATGCACTTCAGCAGGGTTTGAGTTGCAAATTTTCAGGTTGGTTCGAGCAGTAATCACTGGACCTACAGAACCCGCTTTTCCCAACAGTCTCTCAATACAAACGAGGCCTAACAGCATTATTCAGTCTCATTAGTGATAAGTTTCTCTTGCGGCTTCAGTTGCCCTCGGGTGGACAAGAAGAGGGGCTAACAAGACACTTTTGACTAGGACCACTCACTCACACTCCAAATTTATACACTGGCAATCATGGTGAAGTGTCTTGTGGTGAAGAGGGGATGAAACCACTAAACCTTTGATGTACATAAACGATAATTACTATTTCAACTTCTATAATGTTCAATATGTGAAAGCCAGAACTATATTTTAGGTCAATATTTATCATTTCCTTTCCACAACTGTGTAATGCTTGGTTATTTTTTGCCTCTATGATAACATTCAAGCTATAAAATGTTGATTTAATAACTTTTGTGACTCATTACAGATGCAAACTAAAGTATTTTTAGGTGTTTAATGCTGCGGTTTATTTATTGCAGCTCATGGCTTATAAACATATTGTATACACTGTTCATTTAGATTAGTTTTTGCAGTTTCAATTTGTGTTAGGGTTATCGTGTCAGTGGCAAATTAGTTTATCATCTATATATTTTCTTTAGCAATATATCACATGTACAAAATGTGTTATTGTGACAGGCCCACATGCGCGGCCATCATTGTAACCACTGCGCCATAGCTGCTGTGCGGTTTGAGAGTCAGGTCAATCTATAATGATTTATTTCTGAATACTGGTCCCTGCACAGACTAAACTACACCATGTCACTTCTATATCCCCACACATCCCCACATATGCGCAGGTGTATGTGTTTGACAAGTGCTGCTGATTTATCCTGCAGTAAAACACTTGTTATGCAAAGCACTTATTAAAGCGTCCGCTCTGGAGATCAATAAACCATTCTTTACGGCGACGGCCAAAGAAAACCTGCTCGTGGCGGACGTGCAGCGAGGTTTACGGTGATATACGGGCGTGCGGGGTCAAAATTAATTTACTGATGTGAATGTGAGAAACGCCGCGCCAATAAAAAGCCAGAGAGAGAAACTAATATGAATCAGCGTGGAGGCCCATCGCTAACCGTAAATAGTAAAAACATCATTAGAAGCTTCCATGGAAAACATGAATTATAACGATTATTGGCATTCAAGACGGAAGGGATTGCGAAAGTATGACAGAAATCCTGCTGGGAATGTAATGGCTCGGAGATCGGAGTTGCTTTGACTGATGTTTGCTAGTACAGTATATAATGTTATGGGTATGTCTATAGGGGGCGGTGAGAGGAATGAAGAAGAAGGAGAAAATCCAAACACTATCCATGTAGCTCAGTTATTATAGATGTCTGCAGGTCCGGTTCTTTCAAGCCGGTCTCAGATTAATTCACATTAGATGGTATGTTTTAGTAAATGGCTCTGAAATTGCCCATGCATCACACGATGGCGTCTGGGTGAAAAAGCTGTTTACAAGCGAGGTGAGGACTACCTGTGTGAGTGTGGACAATTCGTTACCGTGGCAGCCAGGAAAAATGGCCGACAGCTGAACTTTTCACGGTTGGCAACAGCTGGTACAGTCGTGAGTTTGGATCTTATCAACGGCTTTTCATGACAGCAGCCAAGATATGAGGAAAAATGTGATGTGCCTGGTGTTTTTGTGTTTTGTGCTCAAAGGACTTAGAAAATACACAAAGTAAAAGAATGACAAGCTATACAAAAAAGAAGAAGAAATGTTAAAGATGCATTGTTTAACTTTTCTAGTGGAGGGTCTGTCAAATGCTTTTCTCACATCAAGATGTTATTGCTTTGTCTGAACATTGCACTGTCTGGTATTAAACCTTTCTATCTTCATGGAGACAAAACCAGACAAAGTTACTGGTCAGATCTGTGGACAGGAAACCCCGTTCAGTCAGAATGTCAATTTTTCTAAATATTCTTGAGCAATAAAATCAGCTGAAATTGAATACATGTAAGGTCGAGCCATGGACTGTGTATATATGAATGGACATAGCTAACGCGCTAGCCTCCATGTGCCAAACAGGAAGTGCACCAGGAGGCTCTTCCGGCTCCTTCTGACCCTGGGTCCAATAGACTTACACTGAGATCTTGTAAACCCTTTCTCTGTAACTGCTGCTGTGAGCCTTCTTATTTTGGCCTTAAAATGTTCATATTAACTGGCTCTACATTATCCTGATTTTTTTTCACTATTTTGTCTGTCAAAAAGATTCTATTCATAATATAGAGCCTGGCTCCAGATTTGCTCCTGTAAGCGTTGGCATCGTTTGAGTGGTGCTGAACGCTGTGGGTGATGTCACACTCGCTTAGTCCACTTTTTTCATACAGTCTATGAGTAGAGCTGTTAAATGTCATACTGAATTTCAAGCCAGGCAATGTCATATCCATCGAAACAGCAGGTGATAGACCCCAACAAAAAGTTACATAGTGTACCTATACAATCCAACTATCCCCTGTCACTCCATGTCACTTTTGTCCCCCATCTGAGACAAGGACACAGCATTTATACTCAGATATAGGTTAAGTAAGTAAAGACTTTATTTATAGGGCACCTTCTACAGATTTCGCAGACGAGAATAAACAAAGGGTTACAAAAGAGAATTATACAAAACAGCCTGGCTCGATTTGCTCCTGTAAGCGTTGGCATCGTTTGAGTGGTGCTGAACGCTGTGGGTGATGTCACACTCGCTTAGTCCACTTTTTTCATACAGTCTATGAGTAGAGCTGTTAAATGTCATACTGAATTTCAAGCCAGGCAATGTCATATCCATCGAAACAGCAGGTGATAGACCCCAACAAAAAGTTACATAGTGTACCTATACAATCCAACTATCCCCTGTCACTCCATGTCACTTTTGTCCCCCATCTGAGACAAGGACACAGCATTTATACTCAGATATAGGTTAAGTAAGTAAAGACTTTATTTATAGGGCACCTTCTACAGATTTCGCAGACGAGAATAAACAAAGGGTTACAAAAGAGAATTATACAAAACCATTTTAGACTTGTATAAGGAGCACAAGGCCTGGAGCCGTTATCACACAGAATAATGACTGAGCCAAGGGGTCATGGTCACCTTGTATAACATTAACCATCTTATATATCATTTAGCACTCTAGCCTAAGTAAAAGGTCCTTGATGTAAAGAGTTCCACAAGAGAAACAATAGCCTACTTCAAAAACAATATGATCATAAAGTGAAAATAAATGTATTAAGTAAAAAACTTACAGACTACACTGTTGCTATTCATATCATCAATATAGAGCTTATTCTTAAAATGTGAAAAAAACTGGGGAAAAAAGTCAAGTTAAAAGTTGATCTGTAAATAATCAAAATCAAACCTAGAACCATTAGTGTAACATACCATAACTTAACCAAGGCACTAGTATATGTGTCCATGTCTTATTAGTGATAATCTTGAATTTTAGGATTAAAGGGCATTTATTCAGTGTCTGGAAATGAAT
The DNA here is from genome assembly GCA_000787155.1 of Scartelaos histophorus. Taxonomy (NCBI): domain Eukaryota; kingdom Metazoa; phylum Chordata; class Actinopteri; order Gobiiformes; family Gobiidae; genus Scartelaos; species Scartelaos histophorus. The sequence goes on from KN506321.1 coordinate 16,757, forward strand.
GCACCATTCTAGGGCTGAAACAGATGAATCAATTAATCACAATCAATTACTGAGATAATGGTTAAAATAAGATGATTTAATAGTTGAATAATAGATAAAGTAATAAAGTAAATACAGTTTCTGGACTATACACAGGCAACAACACGTGCCATGTGCATTTAAAAATGACACAGGAAGCATTTAGAGTTATTGTTCATCAGGCTGTCCTTGAGTGGGATCACATTAGCTTCATCTGGATACAAAGAATAATTGCTAGAATAATTGATTAACAAACTAAATGTTAGTTGCCCTACACCACATATACTGATAAACACACTAAAGAGTTTATTCATCATAATCATCACCATCATCATCATCAAATCTTTATTACAGGCTCTTAGTCCAGAGTTCAAAACGCAACACTCCAACACAATATTCACAGCAAACAGCCGCACCACTGTGTCCACAGTTCAGACTGGTACCGTGTGGCACTGAGTTTGACATTAGTCAGACTCTCACAGTCATTAAGGTCACAAATGAATCTGCTCTAAACAACGCATATTCATAACCTGAACTTTATCAACACTTTCGCTTTAAGTACAAGCGCTTTGACTCATTACGTTTCTAGTAGCTTGTATCTACATATATTGCATCTGCTGTATTTACCAGTGTCCCTCGGAAAGCACAGTGCTCTGGACCGTGCACTTATATAATTGTAGGTTGTCGCGAGTGAAGTCTGTTCCCCTGTCCCCGAGGGCACACCCAAATCCTCTCTGTTCCTTCACACAAACATTTGTTGAGGCCTAAAGGCATTTGGCTCAAAGTGTGACTCTGAATCCACCCGTGGGTCCTACTTACACAGACTCCCCACACAGACTCCCTGCTCTCGTGTTCTTTACAAAGGGTATTTACTAACACAATCGCATGCACTGTAGCGTCAATAGTGACCAAATCCATTCAAACAGGCTATGATACAGGAGCAAACGGATGCACTGTTCTTACATGCAGATCGATCTATAGCATAAACATGTGACTTTACTCCTTCAGCACAGACGGTGTTATGCACAAACTAATGATCCGACTTCCTTGCCTCAGAAAAATCAACTTTGAGGGTAAAAAGTTCAAATCTGTTAATCCACAACAGACGATCAATTTGAGCATATCAGAAAGTTACACAAATCCAACTTTTACTTGATATCTCTGTGGTGATATATATATATATTAGCACTTTGCAACTTTTCTCCATGGAGACGTGATTGTCTCCCCTGGAATATTCCAAGGTATGACTTTAAACATTTCCATCTAGTATTTATGCATTACAGTGTTTCCTTTTGTAACAACTCTTCACAAATCTGAATTGTAATGTAGCACAATACTGTAACCTGCTTGTCTCCCTTGTGATATATGGATTTAAACTATACACGAACAGTCTAGACAATGCAATAAAGTTTCTCGAAATATTACGCAGTGCACCTTTAAGTTAAATCAAATCAAGAAAACAAATCTATATTTTGTTAAGCTCTCAAATGCATACGTTTTTAACACATCTTTGTCTTATTATTCATATTTTTTGCTACTATATGTGCTCGTAGTAATTATTAATTGTTTTTAAACTCATTTTGTCAGACTTGTATTTTGTGTCTGACTACAGGAGTCTCTAAATAATGAATCGAAAACACTTAATTAACCTAATTGGTGTATTTTTGAAGATCGGTATGGTAAATTAAAGTCTGTGGCATTTAAAAATATAGCCGGCTATTCTGAAAATATAAAGAAAATACAACCATGAGTCACAGCCGGCGCCGCGTCAAGTCTGAATTGTCTAGAGCGCTGTGTTCCTTGTTAACTGGAGTTTAATTGAAAACCACTTAGTTTTGGGAGCATGTTATTATGAACGTCGTCCGTGAATGACAGACATGAAGGGCACTTTAGACTTTAACGTTTCAGAATTTCAAAAGGGCATTTAGGTCGATAAAGCATTCCGACATGGTTTTTCCGCGAAGCCTGTGAAATGCAAATACTTTTTAGTTCACAGCGGGGTGAGAAGTCTGTCACCGGTCTAGCTCGGGCCGCCGTTTTGAAGAAGGCGGTTTTTGTCCTTAATGCCCTCAAAGTATGTAGTGGTGGGGAGTCGTGCTGGAAATCCGGGTTTATTGGTTTAGGCATGTAGAACAACAAGCTGTGTAGTGCTGATAGGTTACAGTGGTCTGCGCCGGTGAAATCCTCTTACACCTGCCGGCTCCTCGCGCTCATTCACTCACCTGTCACGTTTGAGGTGCAACAAAAGAACAATGTCAATTTATGAAAAAAGTTGGATCTCTGCAAGTTGGTTACTTAGAAGGCTTTGGTTAATATTAGGGCTGGGTATTGATTCAAATCTCAAGAATCGATTCGATTCCTATTCTTAAAATTAAGGATTGATTATCCCGATTTGATTCGATCCGATCCAATCTCGATTCTGGTTAGTGTTCTTAAAAACTTTTTTGTAACCTTAACCTGTTTTACATACAACATGTTAAAACTAGCATTAGATTGACATTTAACAGCAAATGATGCAAGTATTGGTAGTTCCTGATGGCTGTGAGAGTGGCTGTAGTACTGCGATGGAAACACTTCGCTATGTGCCTCACTCTCCCAAGCAGACGTGCAATATTCGGGAGTTTGAGACCGGCTTGTGAAGCGAGGTTGATTCTATGCGCAAAGCAGCCGACGTGAGTTAGACCCATGATCTCACGCACCATATTAGCGCCGTTGTCTGTCACAATGGCGAGAGCAGCAGAGTCTATGGTGCGAGTGTGACACAACGTGAATACCATGGACGCCACTTAGATAAAACTTTACCGGGGGAATAGGCTACTAAAAAATAATTGTATTTATATATATTTAATAATCGATTTTTGGACGCGCGAATCGATATTGAGAATTTAATATGCGAATCGATTCAGAATTGGAAAATCGATTTTTTTCAACACAGCTCTAGTTAATATAATATAATATCTGTTGTCCTCCGTTCTACTGAAGGGTGGGTCTCATGGAAAGGACAGTACAGTACTAAAAAGTAAAGTACTAAAGGTTTACTGTCACTTTAGTGTCCCCTATTGGCTTGTATCCATCTGTGTCAGTCCACGGCACAGATCAAATGCAATACACCAAGACATGAGAAGAATATTTCTTCACAACTTGAATACACATACATTTCTTCATTAACTCTGAAACAAAAGTCACTCTGCTTTGATATGAATGTAGCTTTGAAATACTGGTATAAATAATCTAAAAAGAAGGGGAGGCTCGTGAGGACTTGCTTTGGATAGCAGTCTGTTCCTTTTTGTATTTCATAACTCACCAGGGTTTGCAAATGGATTATCGTTCATATGTATAAGATATACATAATTTTCCACAACAGAACTAAACTTTTGTATCTAGAGAGAAAGGATTAGGTGACAAAACATAATGAGAAAATGCTAGATGGGTTATATAGTGCACATTTAAATCTCAAATCTTATATTTTAGAAAATGTAGAAACTAAATGTTGATAGCAGCACCACTTCAAAAACAGTTCTCAATCAAATAAACACAATCATCAGAAAAAATATATTCTAAAATTGAGAATACATCTTATTTTCCGCTACAGAAATGCTGTGTAAATATGCCTGTTTTCTTAATTTTACTCTTAATGGTGCTTTTTCCTTAACGGACCCAACTGTTGTTTTTTTCCCACTAACCCACACAAAACACTTTCTATCGCCATTTACAAGACATTCCCACTCCATTAGCTTCTCCTAACCTTTTCCTTAAGAACTTTTATTTACTCCTCAATGCGTTTGCCCACATGCGGTCCTGCAGGGGTTGATGAAGAAGCAGCCTCCCCGTTCGCGCGAGTTAATAATATGGAAATGCAATTCACGGGCCGGGGCGCTCTGTACTGCGCTGTATTGAATCGCGGGTTGCAGAAGTGACTGTGAAGATTATTGTGAATGATTTTGGCGTTCGTTCGCTAGCCGGGCGTGACACGGGGGTCTTATCTGCACGTGGTTGGCCCTTCTGTTCAGGCCCCGGCGACTCGTGCGTCTCCCCAAAGCCATCGGTGCATCTGAATAGGGAGATGTCATTTTCTGATCCACTCTGCTTGTATGTTTCATCCGGCGGAGGTTGTTAGGGCTACAGTTTGAAATGTTTAGGTCAAAGGGAAAATGTGGGCTTTCTGTTTAGCATGTTGATTAGTTTGGGAGTTTATCTTCTCATTATAGAAGGTTAGTTCATTGATACTCTGCAATGCTATCACGCTGGGGGTGTTCTGCATATATGTGTATCGGCAGAATGTTCACTAGTAACTATCAAGAGACGGAATACACACATTAGCAAACACTGGCAAAAAAAAAAGAAGAAAAGAAAAGAAAAAATGGTTTAAATGACACATTTTCAGGAGTGTTCATGGTCCTGTTGAGGTGTTTGATTTTCAACAAAATGGTGAGAATGACTAACAGAAAAAGCTCATCACTAGATTGTAAGTGTAATGTTCTTTGAGATTGACTTGTTTAACAGCACAAATCAGCGTACCTGTTGTAGAGCCGGTTAAATCCGTTCTTTATAGTTAGATATAGGAGAATAACATTTCCATAGAGTCACACAGTGTACCTTAAATTCTCCCTCTTGATATGATATATTACTTTTTCATAATGTATTTTCACCAGCTAAAAATAATGCAAAAATTAATGGAGATAATTTATTAAAGTGAACAGATGTCTTGGAAAAAATAAACAGATTGCCGTTTATATTATTCAATTAATAACAGTTTGCTGACAGTCGATGTAGAAAACAACAATTTCATTTGGCTTATTACTGTCAGAAAAGTCTATTGTCACTGTCACAGTTAAACAACATCTTCAAGCTAGTTCTGCAAAGAAACACAATGATCTAACAGTGAACATTCTGTACATTTACAGCTAACTGTGCCTACTCAAAGGCATAGAAACCAGGCAATCAGATCTGACAAGAGACCATTTGTCTTTAAGGGCCATCTCAAGTACTGCATTCAAACATGTACTTATGGAGGTGGCTAAAGGGACTCAGAACATGGGCATTATAGAAAATACCTTTTTAAACACGGCCTGGTAATTCTGTCTCTTTTACACAATGACAGGGTTTAACAAAGTGCTATGGCAACCTGTGAAAATCAAAGATCCACGTCAAATAAAATGTTTTTGTTCCATGTTTTGGCATTATGTTCTTCTGAGATACGCATCGTATTAACCTTAAAGCATCTGACAGAAAGTAAAATAAAAGGACTAAAGTAGCTATTGTTGGCTATGTGTTTACCTTGAATTGAGGTAGAAAGCACCGTAAAACTAATTAGTTGAAACTACTTTTGCTACTATAACATCAACCTGCTCAGGGACGACAGGTGGAAATCAGCATCTCCCTGTTAAGGTTAATGTAGATTGTGCACGGCCCCTGTCTCATTAAATAACTAAACTAAACTAAACTAAACTAAACTGAACTAATTAACTACTACCACTACTTCACCTTTTGCTGCTATTCATACTTTCCTACTACTTCTGCTTCTACTACTGATACTTTTACAGCATACGATGTTATTGCTGCTCTTGCCACTACTGTTTGTACAAATACTATTACGCGAAATTAACTATTGTGAGCTTTTAGCCATGTTATAATGCTGTTATGTCCTCAAAACCATAGCCGGAGGATAATAATTGGATAATTATAACAGTCTATTCAAGTGATACTTAGTCCCAGTGTTTTATAATGAAGGTTTGTCAACTTTGTGCCTTAAAGCTGATTTACGTTTTCTTTTTTTATTCAGACGGAGAAGTGAAGGAGGGTGGACCACACCAAGGACAGCCAATCAGCCCTCACCCCAAAAGTCATAAAGCTATAAACATTTACAAGTGTGGATCAATCAAATGGAGCAAAATTTTCATTTATGCTGCTGTACACATTTTACTGTCTGAGTCACATTCAGTAGGCCTATGTATAGTTAATCTGACCACTCTTAGATAGGGCTGTCAAAAGTATCAACATTCAGATATTAATCAATACTAAAACTCGTACAGAAACTAGATACTCATTTGAGCAGGTATCGATACTAAAAAAGTCACATTCACAAGACAGAGATGAACCTTTCCTAAATAGTTTTGTATTGATCTTAAGCTGTGTCAGAATAAGAATGGCATCAAGTATCAAGTCTATTCCTTAGTATCAAACACAGTCAATGCTAAGGACAGTCAAACTCCTAACTTACACAAACTTTGGTCAACCGTGATAAGTTAACACAAAATGATTTTCCTGAAACCCGATTCAAACCAGCCCCAAAGTTTACGGCGCTCGGTGTAGTTGATATTCCAAACAGCCTGACGGTCAGCAGCCTGAGTGAATGAAGTGGTGCGCTAAGTCAATTTTCAGTTAATCATTATAATCTCATCTCTAATGCTTTTCTAATGGGATTCTGTGTAGAACCAGTAAACATTAACATTTACATGATCCGCTGAAATAAATGACTTTTTTCCGTGGCCTCGCTGTATCATTCCAGCTAAAATAGTCATATTAAGAGCTGTGCATTTAGCGGTCTCCATCATTATTGCTAATACGTTTTCAATATCCCTCGCTGTTTCGGGGTCTAATAGGATTTTTGCAGCGCTGTGTTACGGGTTGGGAGTCAATCTAGGTGATTTTATGGCAAATACGAATCAAGGCGAGAAGCGTAGAATGTTCCTGATTGCCTTCAAAAGCGACGCACGTGATGAAATCCTTTGCCTCCTCGTGTGGGACTGTAGGATCTGCTCTGTCAGAGGCTTTGTTGGACTTTAATCGGAGCTTTGTTTTAACACAGATCATAAAGAACTGACTTAACTGGAACTACATACATCAATGAGTTGATTTACGAGTCTTAAACAAGTCTCTCTCAAATAACATTATAGTCACAAGCTAACTCACATGACCCAACAGTTTTTTAATTAGTCACTCCCACTTTTTTTGTAGAAAATCCCAAACAGGACAATGAATGTTGGGATTAATCACAGGCTCCTGAAAGCTAATTTTTTGTCTAACTAACTTGCAACTTGAAACTTTTTTGGATATGTTTGCTAATGTGTGTATTGAGTTTATTTATTTATTACCATTAAAAGAACAATGTGCAAATTTTCTGGTGGAGGATGTGTACCTTCTTATCGCCATGGAGACATTACTGTTTTATCACCATGGAGACATGTTAATGGTCAGATCTATGGAGAAACAAGGCTGCCTGTGGTAATAATTCATGTTTTTAAGGTTTTTTTTAGCTTTAACACACATGCAGTTGAACAGATGCAAGGAAGATATGATTAATGCCCTACTGTGGAACATTCCAAAAAAATAATATCTCTACGGAGACAAGCAGAGGTTACATATATAGAACACCCGCATGTCACTGCAAAGCCTCATTAGTCTTTTCCCTTAACATTTTTTTTGTGTGTGTTTTTTTGGTGTGTTTTTTTCCCTCTAACCTTCAGCACAAGAGCGGCTTTGGTTCCTGCCAGTGAAAAGCAGCGATTTGCGTGCGATCAGATAAAGAATGATAATGGGACTGAAGAGGTGCGCTGATGACAGGGAAATGTCTATTGGCTTACACTGGGAATGGGTCTGCGGCCATCAAACGCACATTGGGTTGTGATGGTTATGTCGGCCGCATGATAAAAGGTGACTTTGAAACGGCGCGTTTAAGTCAAATTCTACATTTTGGGGTAAGATATAGTCAACATTCAAACTTAAAGGGTAATTTATTCACTCACTTCTGATACACAATAGATATGAAGCAAGGGACCGCAGGAACAGCATCACCACTTTTCATTCACATGCAAAAGAGTAGTGGACAGTGTCTTGTTCAAGGACACAGTGGTAGTATAGACGAGACGAGGAAAATCTTAAATATATTGATGTTAACTATATTTTCCAACAACTGCACTGTCTAATCTGTAGCAAGCAGAAAATATAAATGATAATATTGAGCTAATTTATGACACTGACACTGGCAAAAAATATTCTGAATGTACAATATTGTAAAAAAAACAAGTGATGTGAAGTAATAAATGAATAGCATAATGAAACAGTTTTGTATCTTCATACCTATAAGGAGTCATAATAAGTTATTTATTCAACCATGTTTGGCTTAAATCTAATCATAGTACAGAAAAATGACAAAAAGCTCCCCACTATTACAAAAAAAAAGTGTTGCCAACCAAAAGTGATTGTTCCATCTGTAATTGATAAAATGGTTGATACCGTAATCATGGTGACAGGCCTAGCTGGGATCAAACCATCAACCTTTTGTTTATATATCTAACCCCTGAGCCACTGCTTCCCTATATGACAACAAAATAATATATTAAAATGAAAGTAGCAGTAGAGAATTTGCAAGTATTTTCAACTTCTGGCTGTGGAACTACATGTCCAAATGACTTCCAGGCTGTATATTAAGTCGAAGAGGCTTGCTATGCATTATTGCATATTGGCAGATGGGTTAAAGTAATGCACAGTTTCAAAGGTGCCATGTCTGTGAAAATCCCTCTTTTCTCAGAGCTGCCAGGAGCAGGTGGGGTCACAAATGAGTGCGGTTGCCAGACGCTCATATTTTAGCTCCTCATTAGCAGTAAAGGAGGATAGGGTAATTACTGTTCTGGAGTGGCATCTCTGCGCGGAGGAGGGGTAGAGGTGGAGACGGACACAACCGGGAAGACAGTATTGATTTGTTTAAGGTAGAACTCATGTTTGTAGTTTTCAGAATCTAGTTTGTAATTATGTCATACTCGCAGATGGGGACAAGGGCCAGATTTCTCTATTGAGAACATGGTACTTTGCCATGAAATCTCCAAAAGGTAAGTTCACAAATGCTGAACCTGGTATTTTTAATAAATGACTAACTCCCAGAACTGACTGTATATATAATTTTGCATTTTAACAATAATAATTTTAGCTGCCCCCATGTGTATGAATTAATATTAGCCAATAAAACGCTGTGATGTTGTCTGAAATCCCAGTTTCATCCCGGTTTGGTCCTTTAGACTAGTCTAGGTTTAGCTCCAGGTTAATTCCAGGAGGCCGAGTTGTGTGTTCCAACTAGCATGTGACTGAGCATCTACTGAAGAGTATAAATAACACAAAGGATCCTGTATGCACGGCTCACATGTCCAACTTTGAAACAATTGTTTACTGACAAAATAAGGAGATTTGACGCCTAAAGGGTCTGCAGTGTGATGCTGAAACAAAGAAAGACAAAGTGAGAAAAGAAAAAAAACAACCCCTCAAACTCTGATAGCAATAAAGCTGCTTATTGTTGTCATCACACAACAGCCGAGTCCCAGAGTTATTATAATACAAGTAACAGTGGGAGGTGTACTGACGAGAATTAAAAGCAGTATTTTGAGTATTAGAACACATTTTGCATCTGAAATGTTCTAAAATAGGCATGTAAATGTTTTACTTGCAAATACACAAAAGGAAAAAAAGTAATTTTGCATATCTTCAAAACAACACAACAAGATGCTAATTCAATATAATATTAACCAACTCTAATAGTGTCAGAATTAGCATTCATTCAAAAATATGACACTATCAATTTATTTCAGAAGTAAGAACTGGGTTTTGCTGCCACACTAGTGTTAACAACTAGCATGCAAATAGCGCATCTGGATTACTTCTAAATTTACAGATGTTAAAAATGCTTTGCAATTAGAGGCAGACATCACACGGTGGTCTCATATATTTTACTTTAATACATGAAACAAATATGGTAAAGCCCCTTTGATTAAAGATTACAATCTTGTAGAGGGTTCTCACAAAAGGAGAATTTGCCATAATAAGCATGAAAAAGTATGATATTTTGTTTCAGGATTTACCAGGATTTAGCCAGCACTCATATCACTGCATAATTCATAAAAAATCTGGGAAGACTTTTCAAAAATCAAACAATGATAAAGTCTTAGTTTTGGAGACATTTACTGCACTTACTGTTCTCTCTCACTGGATTCTCTCAGTTGAAAAATGTACTTCACAAAACTTAGATAGCAAATTTCTCAGCTAGAGGCAAATTTACTTTGGTACAATTTATCCATTTTCATCTCTTCAAAAGTTATATTTTTCTTTTTTATACAGAAAAAGAGCATGGAGGGCACATAAAAAGGGCAGGGAGGACAATAAATCTGAACACCTGTCAAAAAGAAGTTGCTTAGTGAACATGGTTGTAAAGTTCAAAATAGCTATAACTTTAATGTCACTTACCACCATGACAATGAATAGGGACTACTGCAGTGTGGCAGCTGACCTTATTGGACCACTCCAATTCAAGTAAAAAGCATGTTCATGACAGACAGGACTTTAAGTGCTTTGGTAACTTGGCCAAAAGTTGGTTCAACTTAAGTTTGAATTCTACAAAATATTTTTCAGAAACCAAATCTCCTAGGGATAGACTTATATGCCGTCTCTCCATAATTCATTGTGCTTGCCTCTGTAGCCTATGTGGGTGTAGACCAGGTGACCACAGCTTACATTCAGGTCAACAGCAGCGCGCCATATTATGATGCTGGGTGACCTTTAGCATTCCTAGAAATAGACCTCTACCATAGAGATGAGGCTTATAATGAGGCTATAGTAGCATGGGGCGCTTTACAGCTAACCAACTCATCCTTCACACACACCAGACCCATAAGCACACCCTGGGGCATGCTTTGAATATTATTCCACTGAGAAATTCTGCATGTAGCCGGATCAGGTATGTTACAGGTTTAATGTAGAGCAAGAGAAAAATGAATGTCCAATGGTTTTGTGGCAAGCATCAAGCTAGTGCTTCACTGGTTTCAAATGCTGTGTTGTGAAAAAGAAAATGTATTAAGTAAGAATTGTATTGCAGGTTGTAAATGTTGAAAATGTATTAAGTAAGAATTGTATTGCAGGTGTCCATTTAATTTGCTTATAAATTTAGGTGCTAATGGTTGCTGTATGCATAGCAGAGAAGTCAAAAGTATTAAAAATTAGATATTAATTGATACTCCAACTAGTATCGAAACTAGATACTAATTTGAGTAAGTATCGGTACTAAAAATGGCACAGTTACAGGACTTGAAATATAAGAGCACATACAGTGATGTGAAAAAAGTATTTGTCCCCTTCCTGATTTCTTGCTTTTTGGATGTGTGTCACACTGAACTGTTTTAGATCATCAAACAAATTTAAATATTAACAAAGATAACCCAAGCAAACATAAAATGCAGTTTTTCTGTGATGATTGTATTTTTTTTAAGAGAAAAATACTATCCAAAAGCACATGATTCTGTGTAATAAAGTAACTGCTCCTTGATGAGGTGACTGTTTAATCATATTATTGTGGAAAAGTTCAATTCCATAGCCACACCCAGGCCTGAAGCTGCACTTATAGAACCTGTCTCACAAGGTGAAGAAGGCCACATTGAACCCAACATATCATACCACAATCCAAAGAAATGCAGGAGCAGATAAGAAGAAAACTAAGTGACATGTCCCACTCTGGAAAGGGTTACAAAGTAATTTCTAAATCTTTGGGACTCCAGTGAACCACAGTGAGTGCGATTATCCACAAGTGTAAGAAGCACAGTACAGTGGCGAACCTTCCCAGGAGTGGGTGCCCTACAAAAATTACCTCAAGAGCACAGCAACAACTGATCCATGAAGTCACAAGGAACCCAGAAAAACATCTAAACAACTGCAGGCCTCAATAGCCTCATTAAACATAACTGTTGGCATGAGTGGCAAGGTGAAAATCCACTGCTGACAAAAAACATAAAGGCTTGTCTCTCAAAAATCCTCTTGATGATACCCAAAATATTCTATGGACTGATGAAACAAAAGCATTCTATTACATCTGGCATAAAATGAACACAGCATTTGATAAAAAAGAACATCATACCAACAGTGTGGTGGTGGTAATGTCATGATTTGGGGCTTTGCTGCTTCAGGACCTGGACCTGTGATTGAAGGAACCATGAACTCTGCTCTCTACCAACAAATCCTGAAGGAGAAAATCTGGCCATCAGTTAGTGACGTTGAGCTGTAGTGCACTTGGATTCTGCAGTAGGACAATGATTAAAAGCAAACCAACAAGTCCACTATTCACTGGCTTAAAAACAAAATGAGAGTTTTGGAGTGGCCTAGTCAAAGTCCAGACCTGAACCCAATTGAGATGCTGTGGCTCGGAAACGTGGCTGATTTAAAACAATTCTTCAAAGAAGATTGGCCAAAAATTCCTTCACAGTGACGTGAAAAACTAATTTCCAGTTATCACAAACGCTTAATTGCAGTTGTTACTGCTAAGAGTGGTTCAACCAATTATTAGGTTTAGGGGCAATTACTTTTTCACATGCGGTGTGGGGGTTCAGATGGCTTTTTTCTCTCGATAAATAAAACTGTCACTTAAAACTGCACTTTGTGTTTACTTGTGAGTTATCTTAGTCTAAAATGGCAAAGAATAAGAAATAAAATTACCATGTGGCCTTGTAACAGCAAACCACATTCTATTGTCTAATACCACTGATATCACTGATATCACTGTGGCACTGAAAATCAGTATTGAGTATCAAGTCTATTCCTTAGTATAAAGTTTGACATTTATATAGTATAATATTCTGTTATAGTAATTATAGAAATTATATCATTGATGAAAAATGTAGGTCGCCAAGTTAAGCCTAAATCCATGCAAATGATGAACTGCCATTTCCATTAGCAAATGTATCAAATTAAATTGTTCAAAAACCTAAAACAGGCTAAGTTGAGCTAGTTGCAGATAATGCAGTAGACTAATAACTTTGAGCATTTCAGTGAAGTTTGGATGATTAAACTAAATGTAATGCAATATGTATTTGTAATTATTCCTCATGCATATTGGAAAGTGATGGGCTCAGTTATGTTTGAGATGTTAGTATTTTGATGGCAATTCTATTGAAATTCTGCTGCTGAAAAGCTGAACCAGGGAGTAAGAGACAATAGAGAAAAGTGTGCTGGACTTTTAGCCAAGGGGTGTTGACCGAAAACTATACTAACTGTTCGGAAACTCGTGTATTCCTGTAACCACTGGAGGGCAAGAGCTATTTATTTCTTCTGCTGCAAGATATTACATTTAAACTGTAGAAATAAACACAAATAAGAAAAACTAGATGTAGTGAGGCCCATTTTGTAACAACATATCCAGCTCCAAAGACTGTGAATACAGTATTTATACAGTATGAATCTTGAGTATAAGAGGACTGGGAGGCTTAGCTCCATAATTTACATGTAATCAGGCTGTAGACAGAGAAGAGGAAATAGAGCCACATTTGCTCAGGCCCTTTCAATCAGCACATAATTATATTTGGTAAAGCCATGTGTTTGACTGTTTAAATCACAGATGAGAGCATTAGACTGTACTGGACACACAGTGGACCTGATTGGCTGTAGACCAGTGCATGTGGCTACAGGACATAGACTTGGACTTGATTGCTTGTAGACTGTGTGTGGGCCTCTTGACTGACTCCGACAGCAGCAGCGCTTCATCACACTCACACATTACTGAGGATGGCTGCAGAAAGCGCTGTGTGTGTCATGTCCCATTAATAATGGTAATGATCCCATTAGGGGGCGCTGTGGGCTGTAATTCACACTCATGATGAGTGCCTCTGACAAGGTCATGCTAAATGACCGTTAGCATGGCACACAGTGGATCCTAAAGCAGAAATGTATTTAGCTCTGTGACACATGGATGATACTGGCTTTGTGCTCTCGGGCAAAGCAGAGTTACAAAGAGTGAGCTGTCAGTTCTGCTTTATAAGAAGTCCAGATGAGAATCAGCACAGACAGTGATCAATGCTCTGACTAATACACCAGGATCCTTCCATGTCAAGTTAAATGACTCTGGTCATTGTCTCTGTTCTTAACAAACTCAGTAATAATGGATTACTCCTCTACACACACTGCTGAGGTCATGTGGATACAATGTCAACACAATCCTTCCACACACACACACACACTACACTATATATACTATAGACCATATTAACCATATAATGAAATAAAACCAGAAACTTCTCACATGATACAATTGGACCGTTATTATAAATAGAAAATAGAGCAAAGACCAATGATTACAGTCTTAAGGAAATAGACAGGACAGGCATTTCCCATTCTAAATTCTTACCTGTCAATCACGTCATCCCCAGCTAAATACTTACAAAACTACACTTCAACACCATCAAAATACTAGTATCAATATTACCACCTATTACAAACACGGATCCGCATCAAAATCAACATGCCACAAAAAAACATACCATACAGCAACGCCAAAACCGTCCTGACACTGAAATCCACCGCAAATATTAAGATGTCCCATATACATCCATGCCTTATCCTGGTGTCAAGACTGCAGTAATTACCCATGAACAATATTTAATCCATTAATTTCATACCTCACGCCATTCTCTCACCCAGAAAAACGAAGAGCTAGTTTTCAGACCCATTCGACGCGTTATTTATAGAATCCTGTGTGACAAATGGCAGATTGAATGAGCTCAGGGTAAGAACATATTTTACTCCCTCTGGATAGCGTTGGCAGCCAGAACCTAATGCTTTATATATAATTAAGCTATGAATATCAGGCATTATACAGCTGTCAACGGCGCTACCCAAAAAATTGACAGGGAAGGAAATTTACACACAATTAATCACTTGTATTGAATTTCTGGTGTTTGTTTGCTTTGGCGCTGGCCGCGGTTTCGGCAAGTATCGCCACTTTTAATTTATCCGAGAGAAAACAAAGCGTGCTCAAGGAGTCGTCCAAATGTGATGGAAGACGGTCGTAAAAGGCAGCTGCTACGCTAGGCTGTTTTCCCCACACTGACAGAATACGGTTAGCGTCGGTGCACTTCGCGAACACTATTTGCATCATTTCTTGTGCTAGCGCGGTGCAGTTTAGCTAACATTTCAATTCATCGCCTGCTGTTGTTCGGTAGTGTTGGTTTTTATTCAAGATAATGCATGAAGAACATACTGGATTGAAAACAGATTACAGATGCAGAAGCAGAAATAAACTTAGTTGACGTTAGAATACCAAACTAAAAAAGATGAATGGTAAAATAGTTCTAACTAGTCCTAGCATAATATTATAAACCACATATAACCGTACTCTACTCTACAAAGTCACAACTTCTACAAAATTTGGACCATAAATCAATAGAAGCTTCCACATTAAATGTATAGCTAACATTTTCCTAAGTTACAACCTACCCATCTCTCCAAATCACTAAAAAGAGTTTAAGCTATCAAGATATCTAAAGTACAAATTTTAGGAAGTCAATTTGGACATAGTTGATTCCCAGAACATAAAAAAGCCTATCTCGTTAGGAAAATGTATCCTTTCTCTCTGATTTCAGTTGGGCGTATGTGACAGATGAATGCCTCAACTTTTATTTATCTCAGGTAAAAAGTTCTGAACAATAAAAGAATGTTCAATAGGAGATGTCTTCCACATTTGAGAAACAACAGCATGGGTTTTTCACGCTCTGTGGTCTGATTTCCTTCTGGCTTCAAGCAGAATGTAGAAGGAACAGGCTGCGGGTGTGAAGACTGATCTCCACTTGGACCGGTACAAACTATTGCATCCTTGGGCATGACACGTCCCCTAGCTCGTCAATGCGTGAATGTGTTGAGCGTGTATAAAATACCTTCTGAAAACCCAACCCAAAAGTCCACAAATGTGTCAATCCCTCTCGCAGAATATGTAGTAAATCTTTCGGGATAGTACTCTGTGTTTTTGATAGAGAAGACACCTTCAGGCTTATGTCCAGCTGTAGCCGCCCGTGTTCTTTCCAATGTATTTTTACCTCTGAGGAATAGCTTCACTGCAGGTTTGACATCCCCTCTCACAACATGCAGCCATTCTTTCGGCTTTATCCCATGTTTTTGCACTAAGTTTGACCCCGCTCCCTCTCTCTTTCCATCTCTCCATTCCCCTCTCTCTCTCTGATTGAGTGAAAGTGGGGTTGACCTTGAGACATTTTTACTGAGACTGTATTAAAGAGGCCCGGCCCGAGCTCCGGTTTTATGGCGTCGCTGCCCAAGGACCCGCTGACCTGATGGATATGAGGAGGATAAATCAAAGTTCGGTGCCAGCGCGCTCATCGCCGTTGGAGAGGAGGCCGGACAGGAAGCGGAGGAGCGGGGGCGTTTGTAGGTGAGACTTTTACAGTATGGCCTTACATGATAATAACGTCGGAAAAATGGTATTCATTTAGCAATAAAATGTGCATCACCGCTAGATGTGAAGTTTAACAGTTTAATGGTGCGGTTATTGTTCAGAGGAGGTGGGCTATAAAAATGTAGCGTGTTTGGTACTTGCCTCACTGCCAGGAGATGTTTGGTTCAATTCTTGGATATGGGTTTTCTATAAGTTGGCATTTCCTGCAGGGATGGGTAATGCCAGTGATTTTTGTTCTAATCTGAAAGAGAAACACAAATCAACAATTTCAATATTAATCTAATATTGATACCAAGGAGTTTTGCATTAAAATGCTTTGAAACTCTACTATTAAAATGGTTAATTTGACGTATTAGAGGCAATCACTATCGTAAAAGGTCATGTATTATGCAAAATTGGCTCTTGTGAGTTTTAAGCCATGCTATAATGTTATCACCTCAAAAACATACCTGGAGTTGTGTTTTGAGATAGTACTGCATTATATGTCTGTATACATCTCTAAAGCTCCACTTGTGATGCTTGTGATGCCACGAAGTGTTACTTTTCAAGTCAACAGATGCTTTTAACCTTTTGTTCATTACGGACTGGCGATTCAATAGAGACTGGGACTGACGAACTGAAATGATCCAAATGGTTTGAAGGAGTTTATCACACAACATATCGTCACAAGGTGGAACAGTGTTTTTTTGCTTGAGAGGAGAACTCAAGAGTCTAAATATGCAGTGTTTGCGTGTTAAACATGAAATGAAACAAAACACACCTCAAGGTATGAGACCCAAGTGCCTTCTTTTAACTTAGGCTTATATAGAGCTGTCTGTCAAGAGCGAGAGGAGACAACATTATGGCATAGATTAGAAATTGACATAAAATGGGCCCTTTAAACTGATATAAAAGTTCAATTTAAATGCAGATAAACAACAATGTAAAATACACAATGTTAAAACTGATACAAAATTAGACTCTCATGCCTCCTCAAACAAGTGATTTGCATAATTCTTAATATCAAGTTTCATACCATAACCACTTTCATTTATTGAGAACTTGCAGAAATAATACCATAAAAATAGTATTAAAAACCTAAAAAATCGCATGCTATACTATATTAAAAAAATAATTTTAATTTATAAATAAAATAATTTAACATTTTTAGCAAATCCATACGAACCACTAAGATTTCTTCAAGTGTCATAAAGTCAGTGTATGTTAGGCCTGTTAGAACATAGTTGTTGGCTCAAAGCTTTGCATTTTGACAGTCCCATCATGGCCGCCTCATGTGGGAATAGAGTGTCACTGCCGTATGTCATAACTGTGAAGGCGTCCGCGCGGCTCGGTATTCCTGGTGCGTTACCGCCGGCAAAGCGCGAGAGTGAGAGAGGAGAAAAGGGAACAGTGGTGCGCTTTGTCACTGGGGATTTAAGCCTGTGCGCAGTGACAGCTTGATAATGCCTGGCCCTATTTTCAAGAAACCAAGTCGTGGCCCTTTAAGATTTACTCCTCACGTAGTATTAATGACACCCTGCCAACTTCCAAAGCTTCTTATTTGAGCAGATAATCGGTGAGAAAGAACAGTGGAAAGCTGTGGAATTACGAGGAAGGCGATTAAAAAAAGGTGCAGACTGGGATTGCATTATAAATACTGCACAAACGACTGTATAAAATGTTTCGAGAGAACATGTTCTCAAAGATTTGTGATGAGAGGAGGAGGTAGAATTCTGCCTATAACTTAACTCAAATTCTGACAACAGAAAAACAGTAAAAATCTTAAACTGGTTACTGTGCAAAACTTAACAATTGATCTTCCATCATTGTTTTCAGGTTTTTGACACTGATTTATTACTTTTAGATTGGCATTACTGGTCAAGGGATTTTTATTAAAGAGTGCGTATTGTGTTTTTTGTGGTTATAAAAACACAATATGTATCATTATATAGGAATTGTTCGTGTCTACTCTATCTATCTATCCTTGATTCTGTGATGCTGCTTCTTCATATTGGCATTTCATCATAGCAAGCAGCTGATTTAGCTTTATGTGTTTTTGCATTTAAAAATATCTTTGCAGCATTTGACCTGGAATCTAAATTTTTCAAAGAATGTTAACAACAGAGCAGCGGACGGAGGTGCAAATTGCAATTTTCTTAGCACTCAAGCCTAAAATGTAGTACAATAGAGGATTACCTAACCTAATAATCAACGAAATTACAAAAATAGGATAATAACAGGACATAACTATTTTTGAAAAGCTCTAAAATGTGGTTTTACACAATAATTTGCTGCTCTTCTACTAACTGCACCAGACTACAGAGGGTCAGAGGAGCTCATTCTAGCTCTGTTCAAGCAGTGCGAGATACAGGACTACATTCATACCATACTCCATACAACTGTACAATAACCCTTATGTAACAGATAACCCAATGTCATGTCAATCATCCTGTCATCTTTGCACTGGTACTCTTTACAACCCCTTCTATATATAGCTGAGATAGATTTCTATTATTCTATTTCTATATTTTGTCTTTACTTATTATGTCTTATTTGAAACCAATTATTTTGCTTCTTATTTTTTATTTATTATTCCCATTTATATTTTTGCTCTTTGTTATTATATTAGGATGTGTAAGCGACTGTGTCCAAAATAATTTCCCTTGTGGATCAATAAAGTTTGCCTAATTCGTAGTAAAATGTACGGGTGTGTGGACCTTCCCGTTCTTTTAAGGGACTGAAACACGAACAGGTTTTAGTGCTACTCCTTCAGTAACTCTTTAGATGTGAGCTAACACTGTTAACATGCTTCAGTGTGTCACACCTTTGGCTTATTTTCAACCTAGATTCACTGTTTTACATATTTATCCTGCAATTAACACTTTTAACACACTTGTCTCTTGGTGTGTTAAGCTCGTGAGAATGTGTGAGAAATGAAAGTTTGACAAATTATTTTCCAGTGCTGGTAATCAACTCAAAGATATATCTGAATGTTTGTGACACATTCGTCCCTCGCTATATCGTGGTTCACCTTTCGCAGATTTTCTTTTACAGCGTATAAACGTGCATTGTGTTCTGCGTCCTGATTGGCTAAGGGACTGTAGACACTGTCAATCAATCTCCTCCATGCTCCTCCTGTACAGTACAGAATGAGTTTAGCCAAATGTACATAAATGTTCGATTGCTAGAAGCTTTCTGTGTGGAGTTTGCATGTTTCCTCCCCGTGTCTGGATGGGTTTCCTCCGGGTACTCCGGTTTCCCCCATCACCCAAAAACATGCAACACCCTATGAACAGTTTACAACAAGGGACCGGCAGGGAGTCCCTCCCTCCTGTGGGCTCACCACCTGCAGAGGGGTTCATAGGGTCTGGGTCTGGTGCATAGAGTAATGGGCAGCGTGCTGCCCCCGCGACCCAGCCGGATTAAGCGGGAGAAGATGGATGGATGGATGGATGGATGCTAGAAGCGGGACTCTGAAGTGCTGTATGTTTGCAGCAGGGGCGGACTGGGACCAAAAACGCCCCGAGACTTTTCCCCCACCAACATTCAGACTTGGCAACCGGGAGGGCATAACTTGGCCCACTAGGTTGAGGGGGGAAGGGGGAGATAAAATGTTAATTACTGTCTGAGAAAAGTGTATAAAGTGGGTGATGAGGGGTTTTACAGCCTTAAAACATATATAATAATTGTAAAAAATAAAGCTGATTACTTTGCGGATTTCACCTTTCGCGGATTATTTTTAGAACGTAACCCCCATGATTAAGTACTGGGACCACTGTACATAGTTTTTCAATTTATGGTGTGTTTGTAGCTTTTCTGGTTGTGTACCTTCTAGTCTCCAGGGACATGTTGTTGCGTCACCTGGATTGCTCAACAGTATGGCACTGAACGTCATGATCTCCATGGAAATAAGCAGAAGACGATACCACGGCAAGTCACAGTAAGAAGCCCATTCATGGTAAGAACACATGTATCTCAAGCTATTTTTGAGCAACAGAAATACCTGTAACATTCCAGGCAATGCAATAACATCTCCACGGAGAATGACGAACAAATGACGAACACTCAACCAGAACAGTCAGATTTGTGCACTAGAGCTATAAAATATAAAGCTCCTTAGTCCCTGAAACTTTTGCATTTACTGTAATTGTTGTTTTTGTTGGCCCAAACAGGTTAAACTTTTGGTTAAAAATAATAGCAGCCACTCTGAATGCGCTAAACCTGTTGCATTTTCAGATTAGGTATTGCATCAGGAAAAAATGCAAAGAAGACACTTTCCAGGGGATGGAGAAAACTGGTGTAATACAGGAGGGCTATGGGCTTTTGGGTGGACTGAAGAACCAGCCAGGGAGGACCACATGAGAACTGGAAAACCAAAAAAATCGAAACTTTTTGTATTTTTATTTGGTTAAGAAAAACTGTCCCAGCATGTAGAAATATCGTTAATAAAAAATGCACTGCAAAGTAATTATATAAGTGCTGTAGTAGTTGATGATCAAGAAGTGTCGGTTAGCATGCTAGTTGTTGTAAGGTCTACTCTGGCGGCAAAACTCAAATCTAGTCTCAGAGTTGCATAAGGTAAGTGAGGAATAACTTTGGACCAATGCAAACTACTTTTGTTTTTCACGTTTAGAAGACTGAAAAAAACAAAAACAAAAAACAGATGCAGCGCCTTTAATAATCTTTAGTTCAAATGGTTTATTTAAAAAAATCTATAGCTTAAGAAACAATGGTGTTTTCCGGAGTACAAATGCTACTAAGTGAATCATTTAGTTAACTTTGACTAACAAATTGGAATTCAATTGGAAAGGGAATACATTTAAGCTGGTGTAAAATATTGCTGCCAGCACCAAGATGGAGGAGACAGATGTGGCATTCACTGGAGATTATAATGTTTATTTGCATAGTAACACCTTAAATGCTGGAATATTTAAACAGAAATCTAACCAGGCCTGCAACTACTGTAAATAGAAAATAAACTCTACTTCACGACTGCCTGGCTGGTGCGCATTCATTTCCTGTGTGTTTGACCAATCAGTGAACCGGAGCTAGAACAGACCCCGCTACTTATTCTTCTCTCAATCCCCCAAAGAGCAGCTCCCACGGCAACACTTCCTGCTTCTTTTTACCATAAATCCATTTCTGTTGTTATTGGGTCAGGCTAACTCTCCGATGGGACTTCATGTTGCCTTAAAAGCCAATAACGCAGCGCCCCTGGCAAGTTTCCGGACGATTTATCACTGTAGCTAAATGTAAGCAGGCCACTCCGGTGATGTTAACAAATTTAAAGCCCGCGCATAAGAGACAGTGGGAGTGGAGGTGTAGCAAAGCAGAGGGTGTGGGGCTGTTTAATTATGTATTGCCAACTATAAATTCAAGTATGGCTGTAAAAGGTGCAGGCTGTGCATTAAGTTGATAGAGGTGGGAAGGGAACAACTTGTAAAACGGCTTTAAAGTTAGTGGTTTGGCTGGTTGGATAGAGATCTATTGTTTAGTTATTCCTAGTCTTAAAGTTGTTTCTGTTAAATACTATTCAATCAGCTTTACAGTATAAATATACTGTACGTCTTATAGGTAGAATAGACCACCTCTTGAACTTGGTCTCTATGCAAGAAGTACATTAAAGTTGCACTATAACTTTTTGGAAGGGGATCCGTCACTTGCTTTTTTTGATCACTGCTCTATCTGGAATGTCATTGCTCTGTCTGGACTGTTCCGCAGTATCATAATAAAGTACTTTAAGTAAGTAGTTGTGATTTGATTTTTTTTAATGAATTTTATATTTTGGTAACAATTTGGGTTAATCTAAAATATGCACATTGTCCACACATTGTCCACTCACCTGACAGGTAAAGGTGAGTGGACAATGTGTGGACAATGTGTGGTTAATATTTGTATTCATAAAGTAAAATATTACTTACAAGTACAAAATAGTGGTTTAAGAAATTATTCAAGTAAAAGTAAAAAAAAACAAAAAAAAAAACAACTTTATTTGTATAATATACTATATTAGATGTCTGATTGACTGAACACTTAACATGTCAGAATTGTAGACCACAGAATTTACAAAAACTTTTCAAATCTGAAAGTAAGAAATCCAAATGTTTAAATAATTTAATATTTATATTCAATATCATTCAGATAAAAGTTATCTTCAGAGTGATAATAGTAATGTAACCTTTTACTTAGGAGTACTGTTACTTCAAATAAAATATTACTCAGGTTGATGCAACTGAGTAAATGTGATGTAGTGTAATTGCTCTGAATGAACTGAGGTGCAGCACAAGCACAGGACCTTTTTTTAATTCATTGATTTTAACATTAAAGAAAACAAGAACAAAAACTGAACAACAAGTAAACTCCGCCATGCCCATACCCGGGACAAATTTCAAAGTTAGAACTAAAACTTACAAGCATTATCTGGGTTGGTTTAAGTAGCAAGAAGTCACCCAGTCAAACTTAAAGTCCACGGAGTGAGTTGAAATGCCAGTGGTGCGTAGGCAGACCCGTGGAGAGGAGAATTATGATAAAGGGAGCAGGCAGGTCATCATGGGTAATTAAAGTTACACGGGCCCGGAGTGGATTTGTTTTGCGGCGCGCTTGCCAAAGAAATGTCTGGTTTGGGCGGTGATGGCGAGGTTACTAAGCCCCTTTAATGGAACAAGTGTACGGCCCACTGCTTTATGCACTAGTTTGATAAGGAGGAGCTGAATGAACACAGGCTGTAAACTCCTCCAGTAAAACAACTCATTTACTCATAAGTGCTAAGTGAATATGCGTAATGATTCAGAGTGCAGAAACAGGTGAGGGAATAGAAGAGGAAAGATGTTCACATGTATTTTAAGAGGGTAATAGTGTCATGGGTTAAAAGGTTACACACTGACTTTCAATGCTAAAATCCACTAAGCGTTTATTTCTGTTTGAGATTAGCATAGTTTTGCAAAGGTTTGAATATAATTTCATTTACAAATTATGACTCTAACCTACTACTCATTTAAATAGAAACGGTGCCAATTTTGTTGAATTACTATGAATTCATTAGCATTTTTTGTTTTTTTTAACAGGCAGTTTTACATTTTTATGAATCTGCACAATTTAAAGAATGAACAGTGGACAAATATGTAATGTGTAATAATTAATAATACTATAAACAAGTTAAATAACTGAATAGAAATAAAAAAATAAACATTGCTATAAAGTAGAGAGTAGCATTAAAAGTATATATTTTTTTATTTTATTTGTATGTATTTGTATATTCAGTATATATTGTATATTTATGTATATTTATTTGTATATTATAAGTATATTCAGCGGACGAATTAGTTCTGCAATGGCAATAAAACAAAAATGTGCTTTCAAGTAAATGAAGAGTGCAAACATTAGCAATTACTACCTAAAAAGTTTTTAGCTTGTCTGAAAACTCAAGATAAAACACATTTTCGAGAGCCTGTGATCAATATGAGCGCTCATGGTCCTGTTTAGATGTTTTCAACAAAAAAATTGTGAAAGCGACAAACTAAAAAAACTGTTGGCTAATGCTAACTATCTTGTGACTGTAATTGTACATGTGAGAGACTTGTTTATCGGCACACATCATCTCATCAGTTTAGATTTAGATCTAAATCAGCTTTTTCTGGTCAAACAAAGCTCAGAAAAAGGTCTAACTTAGGTAACAGAGCTTCAGACAGAGAGAGAGCAGAGCCTTCAGTTAGCATCACACCCCCAGGGAACGTTGATCAGCTGCAAAGTATCAATACACATGTGTAGTATGTGGCAATACAATAAACTCTTTTCTCCTGATAAACTGGCAAGCATACAACACGTATCTGCACTTTTCGCTGACTTTGAGCCCTCCTTCCTCCTCTGACCACTGCTCCAGCTAATGACATAATGCACCCTTTGTCGTGATTGGCTAATTACTTGTTGGAGGTTATACCGATAATGCCACGGCCCCTGAGAGTGCAGCCTGACTTATGGTAGCGAGTCCTTCTCCCTTTATTGGCTGAGCAGAAACTTTGGGCTGTTGAAGAAAAGATCAAACGCGTGATTATGTGTGCTCGGCCGATTACATCTGCTCTTTACCGCGTCGTCATACTGCACAATGATCCAAAATATTGAATGCGAAATGTCATGGGAGACTAACGGGAGCGCTGCGTGCCAGTTAGCTAGCGGTGAGCGTTTTGGGGCGCGCTTGATGGATGTGTTTATAGTGCGGCAAATGACCTTGACGGCAGATGGTGATGATGGCTGCCTTCAACTTTCTGGGAATCGCGCGCTTGTGTGTGTCTCTTTTGCAGGCCAAAAACAAGAGGCAATTAAAAACAAAACAAAAATGGAGGCGAATTAAAATAACTTTCAGAATGGCAACAAATCTCAAATGAGTATGGGCAGAGCAACAAAAGACAGAGACAGTTTTAAAAATTGTTTGGTGGGATAGTGGCTGCCAAAATATCAATGCATCTTGATAAACTTGGAGTATCAGTATTATGGGCTGATGTATGCAATGTTGCACAAAACGATCTCTTATGAGCTTTAAGTCATGTTATAATGTTGTTACCTCATCAAAATCATACCCGGAGTTGTGTTTTGTTTCATTCACACATATGTGAGTAACACTGCAGTATTAGGAGCTTATCCATCTCCAAAGCTCAACATCCTCTGTTCCACCTTGTGATGTCATGTAGTGGTAGTTTTCAAGTTACCAGCTACTTTTTATCCACAGGTTCAAAAGAGATTATTATTCTAGTGGAAGTGAATGGAGTTTAAAAACACAGTGGAGCACTGTACCACCTGTACTGTATTATGACATGACATAACAGGGTGGAGTGCTTTTAATTTGAGGGAAGAACTCAGCCTAAATATGCAGATTTGTGTGAATGTGAGGGAAGAACTCAGCCTAAATATGCAGATTTGTGGGTTAAACTTGTGTGAATGAAACAACTCGTTTTTGTTGAGAAAACATTATAACAATAACTTGTGTGAATGAAACAACTCTAGGTAAGTTTTTGTTGAGAAAACATTATAACAATATATTAAAAATGTATGAAAAATATATATGTTGCTAATAAAAATGCCAAATGTATTGCCTTTTGCGTTTTCAATATATGAACAATCACATATCTCAAAATTGTGGCATCATGGTATCGTGACCCTGTGATTCTTAAGTGTCTTGCCCAAAGACAACAACAGCATGGAGCATTGGATTTGGCATTGAACTGCAGACCTTTCGGTTAGAGGGCAACTGGTCTCCGCCACTGCCAACCTGCCTTAATCTACATCAGAGTGCTATTTTTGGAGATTTACTGTTTTAAGCATTATATTCACGTCGTCTTTTAGACAATGTATTTGTTGTTTGTGTTCCATACCAATCAAATACATATTTACACACACTATGAATCACTGCTCTTTTATTTATCATTTGTATAAGGCAGGAAAATAACATCTTTTAGGCTTTGAAAATGCACAATAAAACCATTCAGAGTCCCACGGCAATAGTCAGTTGTGGCAGTGCTAACAGGTGCAGTGTTGAATAAGCGGCCTTTAAGTCAATCATTTAAAAATGTACAATTGTGTGTTTTCCGATCGCACTGTGCTCCAACTGCTCTGATTCTGTGAAACTTTTGTGCCATTTTACCTTTTCTGTTGCGGTGCTTGGTCGACTGTTATGTCTGGAGTTTGATGGAATTTTCAGAAAAACTCAATAAAAGGTCAAAGAACAATTGGTGATTGATGTGGTGTTTTTTGGCGGGGAGCAGCATCAGCACAGTTTTAGAAATGACGCTTTCCTGGAGACTGGAAATTGTTGGTTCAAGACACTCAAAAGTTTTTTTTATCGGGGTGGAAAGAGTAAAGTGTCTTGCTCAAAAACACACATGGAAATTAATCAGCTATAATGCTACATCCTGTGTTAAAACTGTGTTGAAACTTAAAAAAAATATTTACGGAGTACAGACAATGCCACTGACCTCGCCTTAATTCATCAATTTTAACAAATTCCAGCAGGGCACTGAATCTGCATCTATTAGTGGAATGAAATGAAATTGACGTTTGTAATAAGCTAAAAACAATACATTTTCCTGGTTAACATGCTAAGCTAATTTATAGAATAATATGAAGCCTAAATATCCAGCTATATCTTTGATAAAGAAAAAACACAAACGTCAAAGACATGACGTCTGCCCAACTGGAATTTCAGTGGAAAATGTTAAAATTTCATAATTCCCCACATACCTGTAGAACCTCTGACCTCCATGGAACTAAATCATTTTTTTCAGAAATCATTAATTATTCTGCATGTTTTTTATACTTAAAGTGTTAAAATGTCATGTGGTGCGACTATCCACTCTTAACTACCGATTTTGAAACTTCTTTAAAATGATTCTAAATCTAATCAAATTTATTTTCTTTCATTTTTGTCATATTTTCTGAAGTGTTTTTAGTCACAAATGAAATTTCAGCTTTCATGAATAGATATTTCCCCCATAATATTCAAACAAATATTGTCCGAGGGTGCTCATTTTTTCAAATATCATGTTTTCATGTTTTCAAATATTAATATCATGTTCATATTACTCAGAACTTGATTAACATCCTGACCATGTTTTACAAAATAAAACTTTAAGGTTATTCTTGGCTGGACAGCATGACATTTTTTAAGGTCGTAGCCAATTCATGTACATAAAAACACACTAAAAATGCTTAATATAAATGTCAAACAGATTTATGCACCTGACATGGTACATATTTGGAAAAGTTCAACAGAAACGAAATTTTTAAATTTGCCTGTTGAAAATCCTTATATGTTATTGACACATATATAGCATATCATCACCTTGCTAAAATAATCGCCTAAGTCACTTTTTGTCTAAGTTTACTTTGCCATAATTTATGCCATAATTTCAATTTTGGGGGAATTATTTTGTGTTTCCTCAAAAACCTGAAAAAATTACTTTGCGATTATTTTAGGAACGTGTTGATATGAAACTAAAAATATATATTCTGTAACTCAAGTTCAATTAAAGTTCTGGCAAATAAAAAAAGCAACTCTTGGTCTTAAAATGTTCTTATATGTCCTTATATGAAATTTGCCCCATAAATTTCATATAAATTTATGGGACAAAATAAATTTATATGAAATTTATGGCTCCAGCCAAATGAAGCCTTGTGAGCTTCATTTGGCTGGAGCCGAATGCTAAACAGTCTATGTGTGCAACTCCAGATAAGACTTGCACAGTGAATATTTATCACAGCAAGATAAATGCTATGTTATTTATGTATGTATGTTAAAATAAGCTTCTAATTCTAAAATATAACTCAAATCCATGGCAACTCTCCCCATGTCGCTGCAGTGGCCTCAGAAAAAATGGTTTTAATGCAGTTCACATGTTTCTACGCAGGTCTGTAATCCTACTTTTATAACAGCAGATTGTCTCGTATTTTATATAAAGCTTTAAACCTTCAAACCAGAAGTCGTGGGCTGTTGATCACATAATACTGTTTTAGTGGGACGAGGTGTTCTCCGCTGGTGCCAGGTATACACAAAACAACACAACACAAATTCAAAAGACATAACATTTTAAATATGTGTTATTTTCACGAACAATCCCACTGTTGCTAGGTAACTAATGACTGGAACAAGGTACCTGGGAAATCTCATTCAAAGCTCGATTTTGATTTGGCGAAAAACCCTGATATGTGTTATGTGTAATTCATATCAAATAAATGGCGCCGCGAGGGCCATAAAAGGAGCATCGTGGTGGGATGATTTTTGTGTGCGAGCGTGAATAAGAAAATGGGGCTTTATTAAATGGAGCGCGCACACAAAAGGGGAGGTGAGAAATCCACCCACCTGTTAGCGCGGGGCCTCGGTTACAGCGGCGCAGGTTTATTCACATGATCACAATGACGACGTGCGCGGAGTTAGACTGTACAACACCTGGAGGGATACAGCTCTGCACCTGGAGGAGGAGAAAAAAGAAACGTGGGCAATGCTGAGATGAATAGTGGATGGATACGGTTTCATTCTAATTGCGCATTTGAGCTAATTGACATACGCTGATCAGATTTGGGTAATTTTCTTAATTAGGATTATTCTGAGGGCTGGTGAAGTTGCAATAGCTGTTTGTAATCAAGGTAGAGCATGCGGTTGTTCTGTCCTTGGGCAAGACACTTCACCCATCTATGAATGTAGTGGAGTGTGCGTATGTGTGAGTAGTAAAAAGTACATACACTTTTTTTTTTTTAGAGCTATAAATCATATAATAATGTTGTTACTGCCCCAAAAACATGTTCTGTCATTGGGCAAGACACTTCACTTACATATGAATGTAGTGGAGTGTGCATATGTGTGAGTGAGTGGTAAAAAGTACATACATTTTAAAACAATTACTTATTTTTTTTCAGTGTAAATAGCTTACACGGAATAGAGCTGTAAATCATATTATAATGTTGTTACTGCCCCAAAAACATACCGGGAGTTGTGTTTTGTTTCATTCACACATGCATAAGTAACCCTGCATCATTAGTGTATCTACATTCCCAAAGCTCAAAATGCTTTGCTCCACCTTGTGATGTCATGAAGCGGTAGTTTTTACCTTGTGTTCAGTAGACATTGACAATTCCAGGGTTGAAATCCTCTAAATGATTCTAGAGAAGGTGTATGGAGTTTAAAAACAAGCGGAGCACTTCCTGTATTACCATATGGCATCAAAAGGTGGAACAAGAGTTTAAATATGGAGGACTTGTGTGTTAAACATGTGTGAGTGAAACAAAAGACGACTTCAGGTATGTTTGTGATGAGGAAACAACATAACAGATCAGGAAACAGTGTAACATCCTCCCAAAAATATCCCACTTTAGTTTATTAATGGTAAAAAGGTGCAGTTTTGAAGATGACCTGACCGAATTTAAATTTAAAATATCCATTTGTCCTTATATCTTTAAAAATAACATATTCTCTTGCAACCCCATCATAAATTCCACCCACAAACAGGTGCTATGATGAAAGAACGATCAGTAATTCACTCCAGTCATAACACGAATAACATTATACTATAAGAGTCTATCATCGCATACCTTTATGTCATAACCATATTTTAGCACAGGATTAAGTCTATGAAGCAATACTGTCTCTGAGTGCGTAAGATAGAGAGGCCATCTGGGACGTCTTATAGCGGAGATAATAAGCCAACAGTAAAAGCAGCCTTTTCCTGTCCTTTAAATAATGTCAGCGTCCAACTTTGATGAGTCATAGCCCACTCAATTTCAGCCATTTATCTTCCGGGCTTAATAAAACATGTCCAAATCTCCCCTCTCAATAATAAAGAGGACAGTGGAGAGGCCAGACTACCTGTTGAAGAGGCTGTGTATACATCGTATTAACACATTTTTACAGCAATTTCTCAGCAGTGTCCGTGTGATTGTGTCTAATAGTGACGCTTTTAGCAGTATCGGTGCGTGCTGGAAATAAGTGCTAATAAGGTGAGTTTTTAAATTATAACATCAAAAGATTCTATGAAGATTTCCAAGGTCCTACATTATGTGAAATTAACGCTTGTGAGCTTCAAGTCATGTTAGAGTGTCGCTACTTCCTCTTGTCCAGCGCTCAAAATAGATTTGTACCCTGAGGTGTCGTGAAGCAGTAGTTTAAGTTAACAGCTAGCTTTTACCTTTTGTTCAGGAGAGATTGGAAATTCGAGGGCTGAAATGCAAATGTTTCTAGTGAAGGTGTATAGGGATTAAAAGCACGAGGGAGCACTTTACCACATGACATCACAAGGTGGAACAGAGAGAAGCACTTAAGAAGCTAAATATGTCAGATTTGTGTGCATATGAATGAAAAAGAAAAGAACTGCAGCTATGTTTGTGTTGGGAAACATAATATACATCAATAAATAACGTAATATAAGCCCTTTAACCTAAGGAAATAATACATTTAAACTGGATAAGTGTTAGGCTGATGTAACATGAGGTGCTGTACCTGATTTTTAAGACAATTTTTGCTTAAATATGCAGCACAAACCCTTTAATCAAATGTAATTGTGATCACTATTATTCCTCAATCCTATTACAACAATTTGCATTAATAAAAAGAGAGGAGAGAAGACCTTGTTCCAAACCTCAAAAGGGGAAAACCTTGTGTAATCTACAACAGCTTTTAAAACATGAATCACAAAAACATTAAATGATAAAAGCATTCTTGCTCTCGCAGGTTACCACTTTTTCCCCTCAAATTATAATGATTTAAATTTTGACCCAGATAACCATGCTTATTATTTGTTGTATAACTGAACAGCCCTGACATAAGGTCCAGAGAGGAGCACAAAAGGAGTATTTGTTTGTGTATTATATTCGTGGCTGATAAAAGCATCATCAGTGGCCAGAAGCATTCGAGGCCACAAGCTGCCCACATCCACCACACAAGCTTATTCCCAAATCCCTCCACACCTCAACTCAACTTTACACTTTGGATTTTAAAGAGGTGTGATGCGGGGATGCTGTAGCTTGAATAAAAAGACCTTGGAAATACCTAGACATGCAACACAAGTGGCGTTCGTTGCTTCGCTAAATTGACACTTCCTCTATTGTTTGTAATAGTGAGTTTTGTACGAAACGAAAAATATTTCCAAGGACGTTTTCGCAAGTCGTGTCAGGAAAAAGCATCTTTACAACTCATTGATGGAGCGTCTGTTGAACCTGTACCATTAGAAGTACTTTGAAGGTTAAAATATTGAATGGATAACTGCCTAACGTGAAGTGAAGCGTTTTGGTGTAGGTGCGCTGAATCTAATAAGTCAGTAATTTGTGATCAAAATGTCGTTTTAAGCTTCCGGCACTGGCGAAATGGAGACATAAGAAGCGGCCAGTTGGGTCAGGGAGGTCATGGGGATTTTTTAAATGTGCCCACCCGACCGTGAATCAGCACAAGGAGGCATATCAATTGATTCATATCAGGGAAACCGTTTTTGAAGAAATTGGACCATAGGTGGTGCTGTTTTCTTATCGTTCCAAATAAGAAGTCAGTGAAAAGCATGTTCAAATGCAGTAAAATCACATGACACAAAATACATACAACCTATTGGACTATGCAAGCTCTGGGCTGTGAAATGCATTGTAAAACACCGAAACGACATCTATTACCACAAAATTTGACTAAGAATTCGATAAAGACAACTCCCCTGGACATTCCAATACATTATACTGTGAGGTTATTATCGCAGTATGTTAAAGCGAAAAAAAAATAATAAAAATCCCCAATTATTTCAATAAGCTTAAGTGATCAACATAGCGTGAAGTCTCTGCTGAGGTGACAGCCCTATAATCAAGTCCAGATCTGGTTAGCTTTCGCCAAAAGTATACTTGGACACGCAGCCTTTTATCGCCATTTACTTGGAATTATTTTCGACAATCCTTTTGTGATGGAAGAAAGGGCTTATAAGTTAGATTTTAATTCCCTCCTTGAGTCCGTCAGGGCGCAGTTGGAGGTATAATTACGTGCCAGTCATATCGCGGTAGATCTTAGCCGCAGTGTTGTTTAAATTAGATTAAGGTAGAGTGTTGATTTGATTTGCGTCTGCAGATAGCGAGATGTGGGCGCGCGTTGTTAGGGCCCTCTCCATTACGCTGTGTTCTAATTAATTTGAGAGTGTGTAAATAGCGCAGAGGTAAAGTTGGAGAAAGAGAGTAACTGCTGATATATTCCAAAGCTGAAAGTAATCCCTTCAGTTCCAACAATAACCCATAACTTCTCATATTGCGGCAACAGAGGGGAAGAAAAGGGGAGAGATTTTAGGGTTTATAGTCAGTGCGTAATGTTGCGGCTCACTCAGTTTCGAAAGGCGGTGGAAAAAGCAAAAATAATCCTGGGTGGATGGAGGGTAGTTTTCTATTACAGACTGGAATTTTAAGGTGAGACACTGCAGGTGAATAGGAAAAAATCTTAAATTTAAAGATACAATTTTGAAACTTCTCCTATAGGTTACTCATTTAAATGTAAGAAAAAAATATACTTAAAACTATTTCATTATGTAATTTTATGTATTAAAAATATCAGAATTTACTATTTTTGGAACAGAAACAATGAAAGAGCCAGGTTTAAATTTCTTGCTACTTTATGTAGAAATATTAGGTACAAAAAACATGTAGCAAGGAGGATTTTGAGTCTCTTATTTAGTTTTTGAGTAAATTAGATCTGACTGAAGGTTTGTTGCCTCATTTTTTAAGAGTTCAAACTTAAACTTTAGAAAATTCCTTGTGATGTACCGAGAAATTTGCTTGTAGTGTCTTACCAAAAATCAAAATCAAAATGAAACCACAATTTGAGTTATTTCATTTACCAAAGCTCAAGGGTTCCAATTATCACTCCTAACCACTAGTTATATTCTCTAATAAATACACACCAAGTAAAATATCCACTCCGAGGAAAAATGCTCCGAAACGAGTCTAGTTGGAAGTTGTCTAAACTTCAATTTTCGTATTTTAAAATCATAAATACTCTACGGGTGTGAGTGGTGAGTGTGTTTTCAGCCTTTGACAGCCTGAAGATGAATTGGTCTAAAAATGAAGAAGAAAGCCGCTTCTGTGTTGTCCATGCTCTCTTTGAAAATGAAGGGGACAGAGGCAGGGGTGTCTTTCACAACAGCCTTCACCAATTTCACAAAGGAAAATCAATCATGCCACAGATACACAGTGCAGTTTACAGTAGTCATAGCAGTAGCAGTGGTAATAGCAGTAAAAGTAGTAGTAGTAGCAGTAGTAGTAGCCTTCTTGCTATCAATACTATACTGGGATCAACCTTCATGAACAGCTTTTTTTACCTTTTCTGTCAAAAAAGTAGTAGTAATCATGATGCATTTATATTATACACGGCAAGAGTAGTAAAAGTAGTATTAGTAGTAACAGGTAGTTGTAATAATAGGTGGTAAGTAGTAGTAGCAATAATAATGTGTGTGTTGCAGACCGTGTTGTTACAAGTGGGACGTGTGCCTCATGAGAACAGCGACGTTGTGCTTTCAACTTGAGGAAGTGAGCACGTTTCCTCTCAATATGAAAGACACATCCTCGTAATTAATGTTTTTTTTTCCCTCCAACGTGTTATATAACTGTATCCAAGAGTCACACAGGAAGTGGAGTTTGATAGACATTGTTATTCGCGTGTTTTAATGAGTCTGAAAACTAGGCTATATCAACTAACTTTAGCAAAAAAAAAAACCCCAAAAAACTAAACCGTAGCCTATTTTTCATGTTTCGAGCAAGTAGCCTCCTCCTCCAGGCCAAGTTACAGGTCAGGTCTTTTATTCTATCAAATGTTCCGCAGCAGGGCTTTAATAACACACTTATTTTAAGAATATATATGGAGGATGCAAACTTGCGCTGCCCCTTTTCATTACCCGACAACATGACCAAGTGAGAGCACCCAAGGGACCACTGCAATCAATAATTCATGCGCTCATATATTGGACAAATACTAGCCCGCCATTG
The DNA here is from genome assembly GCA_000787155.1 of Scartelaos histophorus. Taxonomy (NCBI): domain Eukaryota; kingdom Metazoa; phylum Chordata; class Actinopteri; order Gobiiformes; family Gobiidae; genus Scartelaos; species Scartelaos histophorus. The sequence continues at coordinate 50,439 of KN506321.1, forward strand.
TCAGGCTGCTCAATATGTTACTGAAATGGAGAGGAAAGAGCCTGCGGCCATCTTGAATGGGCCAATGATCGTTATTCAGCGGTGGTTAATTGCGATCATTCACAAAAAGACTACAATACGGGCCTTGGCAGACCAATGAAATTAATCGCTTGTTGTTTAAGAAATTAATTAGGAATGTGTAATGGAAAAGGAATCCGTGGTATTAGCATTTTGATGGGATGAATTTTCCAGCGCAGAATAGATCGGCGGTGAGGTAGTCTCGGAGAATCCCCGTTTTAACAGGGCTCTAATGGAAATTGCCTTTTAACTGACATATTTAGTGATGGCGGCGTAATGTCCCTAAGAGTCTCTTGTATTGATTTTGGATGGTACTTTTCAATAGCACTTTTCCTTCATTTACATCATTTTACGGGCAATATTCGGGCTTACTCTTTAACTTCATACGTGCTTAGTCGTGAAACGTAACATTACTCTGTTGATGATAGCATTTCTAAAACATGTTATGATCATTTAAATTTAAATTGAATAATCGTTTGTGAGACATTAGAAAATGAGTTGTGATGAGGAGTAATAATAACAGTTGTGCAGGTACGATATATGCACTGTAGTATTAGAGGTAACAGTACTCAGATACTTATACACTTTGCTATTGTATACTTATACTTATACACTTTGCTATTGTATCTAGTTGAAAATTTAAATCTAACCAGAAAAACGTACTTATACACTTTGCTATTGTATCTAGTAATACTAAATACTATTGAGAATATTATGACTCATTGTGTAGTCTGGTTGTTTCCAAGAGATATTATTGCTTTGCTTGAAATATTCCAGAGTATGACATTAAAGGCCAAGTTACAGGTCAGATCTGTGGAGATATAAACCTACTCATATTAAGAATACATGTTTTTGAAGCTTCTTTTTAGCATAAACACTTGTAATCTAATAATGTAAGAAGTATAATGCCGTACTTTGCATTATCAGAGAAAAAGCAACAGCTCCGGGGAGACAAGAACAATAACAAAAGGAAACTGCCATCCGTCCGCCTGCTCGTGTTGACGTGTAGAGGCATCCTTCTTGTTTCCATGGATGGGTTTGAGTGCACTGCTTTAGCCCCATCCCCGCGGGCAGACACATGACAAACCATTTCAAGCTCCTCCGTGTGCGACACCTCAGAACTGATGAAGACGGCGGCGTGGCGACCCTGGCGTGATGGCTATTCCCCCCCGCGGACACGTCGTAATGGATAGCATGATGTGCCCGTGGACCTTTGCCCGCATCCTTCACCGGACTGTGGGGGACAGAAGCTGGGCGGCGCGGGCTTTTATTATGATTAGGACTTCCATTTGTTTTGTCCCATGCCTGAGGTGCAGGTAGATGTTTCAGAGCGCGGGGGTTTTAACAAGCTGTGACAAACAACATCACATCCACGGACTCTCCGGCCTCTTCATCTTGCCGGCCCCGTTTGAACCGGGCCTCAAGGCGGAGGTATTGAAATAGGCATTCCCCTCAGGATGCCAGTCTCAGATAGGTACTCTTCTAATTCTAGAGTCTCTTTGTTATATAGAAGGTATAGCCACAGGGAGACAGTGCTCTTGTCCCATTAAGGTTGTAATAAATCTATTCTATCCAAGACAGACCACAGTTGTGCAGTAACTTTTAAAGAATTTTTACTCAATTTATGGTATTTGTTTGAGAATGACTATCAAAATTTGACACCAGTTTCTTGCTATTTTTGGTAAATTATTATTATAATTTATATTTTTTCTCTTTGTTATTATAATATGATGTGTGAGCTACTGTGTCCAAGTAATTTCCCGCGTGAATCAATAAACTTTGTCTACAGTAAGTCTAAGAATCTGTGTATATTTGGGGGAATAGATTCTGGAAAAGTTCTCCTTTCCTGCTGTGCCTGGAAAGTTCCACCGTACGGCATTAGAAATAAGCATCTTATGTTTAAGGTGACACCACCAGGTTACAGGAGAGGCAAGAGAAGTCACAGTAAGAATTTATATATTTTAACAATTCAAACTTGTTCAAATGCAAGACATGTCTTCACTGCCATATTATGTAGGCAAAGCAATATCAACTCCATGGAAACAAGCAGGTGCCTGACCCCTCACCAGAGAAGTTACATAGTGCAACTTTAATCCAAAGATCAATGCAAACTAAGGTTCCAAGATTTTATGCAATTTAAATTCAAATTTCTCAAAGCTTCTGGCATACGAGTTATGTGCGCAAACAGACAAAAATGTCTTACCGAAAACCTTTCACTAAAATCTAGTGAGTAATTCTTCAAAAATGCTTCACTTTTCCCGAATAGGGCTGCACAGAAGCTAAGGTTTTGTAGCCAACACAACTTATTTCATGTCCTCTCACATCTGCATTAAAATCACATTTAATATTGATTTATAGTGTTTGTGAGCCTCCCCTGTGCTTCCCGTGCTGACATTTAGTGTCACCTCCCAAACAGGATATGAATACATTTAGAAAAATTGCATGATCCTTTGACTCACACAATTGATGTTTGTAAAAGATTTGCACAAAGTAAATGTCTTGTATAATAATAAGCCCTGACAAAAGAGAGGATGCATAATTTAAGGAATAATTTATGATCCAACAGTGAAAGTTTGCAGAGCAGCACTTCGAAGCACTAGCTCCACAGACAAATCTCTTGTACTGAAGTGGTTTGCCTTTGAAAAATGAAGAAAAAAATGCAGTGTACAGATTATAGATGTGTTATTATATGTTTAATAATATATATATTTTCTATTCAGGTCACAATATAATCATAAGAACTCAAATGCAATAATCATGATAATTGTTAGTTAAAATCATTATCTACTGTCCCTTGTCACTTTTTTAGGAGTTTCAGTGCTAGCTAGGTCAATATTTTCGACAGCAAATTTTCCTGGGTGTTTGAAAGTCCCAGTATTACATTTATACATTCTTGAGGTGACCATGACTATATTCTACAAAAACATCACTTTTGGGTGTTTGTGTTCTTCAGAGGTGGCTGTTCATTCAAAACACAATCCTGCAAGCTCCATTTGTAAACTTCTGACTCAGCGTAGGTCAAAATGCTCCAGGCGCTTTCTGCCATTTTAGGGAGTATTTCTTTTTAGAAATATATATATACACTAGTATATTTTTATCTGACATTCACATCTTCTTCGCACGTTACCCAAAGCAAATAAAACAAACCCAAATCGATCACCGCACATCAAAAGCAAGTATTAAAAGCATGAGGAATCAGATTCTCATTCCAATAATGTTCATCCGAGCTTGAGTGTGCTGCCAGGTCGTATCATGTAAGATTAGTTTCATATCTCTTGGTTTGATGTGATAAAAACAAAATTGTTACGCCGCAAATTTTCTGCAATTTTTCTGACGAACACTGCATTCTTGATGACAGTAGTGTGCTAGCATTATAAGTGAAAACCTTATGGATCTTGATTGTATATTTATTAATTTGTATAACTTAAAATGACAGCGCAATAACAACATGCTAATATGACTGTGACTATGAGTGTATGTGATAATTGCTTATGAAAACAGCACATCCGTGATCTGATGGTGTTACATACTGCATCTGATGGTAATATGATTAGACTGCATAGACCATTCCTGGATAGTTTTAGAATGATCTTGAGCTGTATCAGAACAAGTATAAGACCACATAGACTAGCACACACCATATAATGTATAAAGAAGTGGTTTTAGGATCAAATTTGGAGCTGTCTAGCAGGTTAGTGTCCATTTATATCAGGGGTCACCAACCTTTTGAGCTGAGAGCTACTTCATGGGCACTGAGTCATACAAAGGGCGTCCAGTTTGAGACGCTTTGATATGTCTGCTCAGTTTGCCTTTTACATACAAACATTATTAATAATGATTAATGATAATCATCTACGTGTAGACACTGATCATGTTAATGATTTGAAAGTGAAAGCAAAGTGTGAAACAGATATCAATATTCAGCACTTTAAGTTTATTTACCTCTGTGATTGTTAAATTTTCAGATGATCCTAATCCTGTTGCTGCAACATAAAGTGCGCATGTGTCAAAAAGACAAACACTGTTCAGTCTTTTCATCACAACAGTAGCCAACATAAATGAAATGGCCAACATAAATAATGCATGAGTGAAATAACAGTTAAATAAAGAGCTGCGCTAAACCTGCGCACGTACAATCTGCACTCGTGTGGCACAGGTGCGATCACTGAAAAGTTTAATTTCTCCAGTTTAACCAACGCGATATACGCCAAGAACAGACTCACAATCAGGATAAAATCCCTCTGTCACAGAAAAAACACTCATATCCCACTGAGTCATGTCCTTTAGTCCAACAGAAGCAGAACCACGCTTATAGTTTATGCAAAATAGCCATGAGCTTTTAAGTTTCGTTTCTGTGCGCAAACTGAATTATATTATGAAACGGGCTGATGTGGCTCCATATTTTTAATATATTGTCATTTTAAAAACTAAATAAATGCAAGGGTGGTTAAAAAAAGAACAGCAACAGAAGACAATTAAATTTTAGATGTTGCTCATTAGTGAGTTGTGCTACTTTTAGAAGCGGCCTGCGAGCGACACATGTGGGCCTTGGGGGCGACCTGGTGCCCGCGGGCACCGTGTTGGTGACCCCTGATTTATATAGTCTATGCTGCTGTGTAACCAATTAATTTGTTTGATGAGACACCTAAGGAAGAGAATACCACTGACAGTCCTACAGTTGTTTCTCTATCATGGTTCAACATCAAAGTGAAAAAGACCGTAAATGACCACAAAACATGGTTAACATTTTATTGCTAGCATGGATGGAAAATCTGTTATCCATTACCATGCTGTGCCGTGCTTTGTTTTTCCAGATGTAAAATTTTCCAACTTTTTGAACACTAAGTCCAATCAGTGCAACAATAATAGCAGCTATAACACATTTATACTTGCACACTGACTTTTAATTGTGCCTCCTTAGCCAATATCTCAAGTACCACTACAACAACCTGTGCTACCGGTCTTTGAAAGAGGTGACAAAGTCAAAAGGAACAAAGAGAGGATTGCATTATGCCAAGCTTAAAATGTTGGGGTGGAGGAGGTCCGTGAAATGTTCAGAGATAGGAGGAAGTAGCGCACATTTAAAAGCTTTTCAGCGAGCATCGCAGGTCGCAGCTATTAGCCTGTAGCCAATGAGGCGGCTCACCTCCAGGCCAAACGATGTCTGTGGGCGGTGGGCAAGGAGAGCAGGTCAAGCACATGAAAACCAACTCTATCACTACAACTATGCAGCATCGGGAAGATATATGAATACAGAAGCACTATGAGAATCAAATTGAAAAGTACTTACCAGGAAATGTACCCGCATGTTTCATAATTTGGAAAAATTATCTTTGTAAGTTTCTCTCACTCAAGGTTTTAAACTGTTATGAAGTCTGTGGTTTGAGAGTTATTTTAAGTAAGAGAAATAACACTTCATTTCAGTAGTAATTGCTTTCAAAGATACACAAGAAATGAACTTACTCAATAAATAAGTTCTAAAACGTTGGTAATGGAATATACTGAACTAAAGCCCAGACTAAACTGGGACCAAATCAGAACAAATGTTAAGACACCGTGAGCATTCCATGGAGATAAGAAGTTAAAACTATACTAAGGAACATTCTCCGTGGAGTTAGTTCAGTTTTATGATTGTGGAAGATTAGAATCAAAGGAACATTTCCATGGAAACAGCAGAAGGCGGCCCTCCACCAGGTCTAATAAGGGATGAGTTTTTTAGTACAATAAACCAAAATGAAAAAAACAAAAAACAAACAAACAAAAAAAACATTTAATTTTAGTAAATAGTTTGGCTAAAAAGTGTCTTGCATACTGTGGCTTTAAAGGACTTTATTCAAACTTAATTTCTTTAACTTTACAGTATATTTACTACAATGAGCCCAATCATTACAATCATCATTATATCTACGACAAAAAGCACTTTTACCACAACAGTGCAATTATTATTATTACAACCTCATTTCCATTGCTGTACTCAAATAAATCATTCACGGCTACAGGCAGCATTACTGCTACTACTCCTGAATACAGCTTTCACTTTCCATTCACAGCCACCATGCGCATTTGAAGCCATTTGAATACAGAGTCATTTTATAAGATTTGAAACGTACCCACATGTTTCATAAGCCTAATTTACAATAATCGCGCCTGATCTCCTCCCTACTTATCTCACTTAAGTCATTACGCTGTGAAAAAGAGCTACATCAGAGTATCGATGTTAAGAAAAGGGTCTTATTTTAGGCTGCGTCTATGGATCTGCTCCTTCTTCAATCCTCTCTGTTCCCCCGCGAGGATGCTGGCGCGTGATTGGCTCAGACAGGCGTATCAGCCACACAGCGGTGACACAGTCTCTATTATGTGCACAGGGACTAAGGGGACAGAGGATATGAGGAGGTCAGACACAGCACGGTCTGGAGATCTGACGCCGTTTCACTGGCTTTGTTTTTCTGTGTGGATTTGTGAAAGAGGTTTATCAATATGACTCTGAAGATGGTTCAAGTAGAGGGGGAAGAAATAGGTACTTAAAGATGCTCTATGTAGCCTTACTGGGGGAGTGTATGTTTGTATCCATGGAGATATTAATGCTTTACAGTATGTCATTAAACTGGCCTATTTCCATGGAGACAAGGTGACGCCACAAGGTTCAGTTACAGTTACTGGTCAGCTTTGTGGAGAGGCGAACTTACTCACAGTAAGAATATGTTTTCTAGAGTGAATGAATAAAAGACAGATTGATAAGTATAATGATTCTTGTGGAGTATTCCATGCAAAGTCATAATATTGCCAAGGAAACAAGAAGCTTGCAAACTTAACCTTTTCAAGCTGTTACTACAACTTCAAATACTGCTAAAAATGTGGCTGCTAATACTTAAACTAGTACATGTCAATGCAACAAAGCTGAAAAACACACTTGGTTTGAATCCTACTTTGTTAGGCCCCATTCTAGTCCTGGTTTAGTTCCAGTGTAGTTCGAGTTTAGTAGTTTAGTCCCATTTTGTTTTAATCTAGCCTAATTCCCATAGATTTTGTATAATAAACTCTATAAACCTGCCAAGTTCCAAGCTAATTCTAAAAATAAATATTCTAAGTGCAATGAAAAACTACAGAGACACAAACAAAGGTGAACCTTTCCTCCCAAACCTTGTTCTACCGCTTTTTTGCATCATCAATAACATCTCATTTGATGAAATTAGCATAGCAAATAAACTTTCCTGGAGATGTAGTCTGGTATGTACCCTAACCTCTGCAGATGGCCGGTTCCCTGTGGTCAGCACCTGGCCACAAACTCTCTGCTCCAGAAAAAACACTACCAGAGACAATCAACCAAAGCCAAGAAAGCACCAAACTAAATAAATGGGGACAAAAGTAGCACAGACTGTATCAGGAGGCGAACAAAAGACTTGAAGCAATGCCAATTTAATGATAAAGAATGTTATTAGCTGGAATTAGTTTTCTGTGTAAGTGCTTTGTTAATAACTTTTTTTTTACTGCTACGAATGAAAAAAACCCTCCAATATTACAATCATTATAGTAATATGAAAATGTATCTTTATTTGCTAAATATAACTATAATAAATATAACAAAAAATATGAATTCATGTTTTTTTTGTATTTGAACAATAATACAATTCAGCAGAAAACTCTCTGATTAGAGCCCTTTTTATGTGTTGTTCAAGGGCGTTTTCGAACCCTGCAATTTCCGACAATCTTCCAAGTCCGATTTTTACAATACACCTCTAATCTATATGTGTGTCTAGACATTGTTGTGATGTCTGCAGATTGAAAGTCAATGGTGAAAATTGTAGACAAAAGAATTTACGCTGTGTGCAACCCAGTTTAGTCCTGATGTGAACGTGGTTTGGTCCTGTTCTGGTCCAGGTTTAATCCTTGTTTAGTTCAGGTTTAGTCCCAGTCCTAGTTTAGTCCAAGATTAGTCACACTTTGATGTTATTTGTGATGTGAAAGAAAAAGTTTTTGATGCACTTTATGTTTGATAACTTTCATTTCAGTAGTAAATTAGAACATATTTTTCGGAATAACAATATTTCTGAACAAAATTGGTATTACATGACTCTGTAATATCCATTAAATTGTACTTTCCTTTACATTCCCATGGTCTTATATGTGTGTAATCCCTCACTTGTCCAGGTATATGTGGTTTTATAATTCTGACACAGCTCAAGAACATTCTAAAGCTAATCAGGAAAGGTCCATTTCTGCCGTGTGAATGCGTTTTTTAATATCAATACTTGCTCAAATGAGAATCTAGTTCCATTACTAGTTTTAGTATTGATGATTTGACTTTCAATACTTTCAAAACTTCATTTACACCAATGCCTTGTGCTCTTCCTGTACAAATAAGCATACCAAGCTATCCCATACTATGCAATGTTTAGACATCTCATCCCTTAATAAACAAAGAACAGCAGGCACCCACACACGAGCTTGAATAAGGGAATACATAGCGTGTCCTGTAAACTCATATAAGCACCCACGCATTTATAGCACATATGGCTCTACAATACTATCAGAAAACATATCCTCAAAATGCCCTGGGAACTGCTCTGCAGAAATAATGTATAGTATGTTGAGATGTATCCAGGTATAGTCAACTCCAACCTGGCCTTGGACATTTTTATTGCTCTTTCTACACTTTTGTGGCTCCCGGGCTTTCTTAGTACTAGGGAGGAGAAGGCAAAAGTCCATTCCAAAAAGTCTGGGGGGAAATGGCACCGCGGACAAACAGGTCGACCACCTCAAGCGCTGCTGCTCGTGTCACTGTACTGCAATAATAAGACATAGGAGCTGGACAAGTGAAGTCTCTATATGTGAATGATACTGACCACTACTATTAGGACTAGCCAGGCCTGTCACGATAATACATTTTGAAGTACAATAATTACTACACCAGTATATTGACTTATTGTACAATATATGAAAGCTGGAATATTTTTATACTAAATATTTATTGTGTGTACTTTTTCTTTAATAAGTAATAGGGAACTTTGTGTTATTGAAAGCTGAAAAGATTTGAGCTTGAAAAAATAACTTCTAAAGCTAATTATTGCTTCATTCTGCTATATAGGCCTTTTAATGTTACTCTATACAAACACATTTATTTACTCAGATTGTCCTGTTTTACTGTTACTATGTCATAAAGTAGTTTCAACTACTACTCTGTAACAATATATCGTGTTTCAAAATTTGTTATTGTGACAGGATGATAAGCAATAATACTGAATCTACTTTATACGACAAACACAAAGAAGGATATTCCCAGTAAACTTAATTTTAAACAGAATATAAATAATAAGCGATAGGAGTTATTTATTCAACCCTGTACAGCTCAAATTTTATCATAGTACAGAAAAATCTCCCCCGAATCTACTGTAAAAAGAACGTGTACACGATAAATACTGAGCCCCAAAAATTATTGTTCCAGCTTTCATGTAATGAACATAAAGTCGATATAGTAATTTTTATGGCAGGCCTTGCACTAGCCCATTCTGTGTGTTAATGTGTGCAGAAAATAATAGGGCATATGTTTGGGCTTGAATAAGTAAAATTGAATTGATTTTTTTACTCAGGCATTGAACGGTATTATTCAGGTGTGGTAAACCTTTGAAATGAGGTTAGTAGAAATCTACGGTCAAATGAGGTGTTATTAAGGGCTTCCCTGGGAGATGGTAGTAGAAAAGCTCTGTGAGGCAAGACAAAAAAGCAAGTAGCTGTAAAGACTGGTGTGTTTTAAAGCATGTATTGGATATTTTTTTAATTTGTAACTATTTCAAAGAAAGTGTTGTTCAATATCCCGCGGTAAGAGACTTTCCTGTTAAGAAATGGTCCAATATGAAACAAATGTTGAATGTTTTTCATGTTGTTCTGGTTTAAGCAAATGTATCTTTTACCTCTTTACCTGTGTGTGTGAATCATGCAAGGATCAAACAAAACAAGGTATTTTTTTGATGAGGAAACAGCATACTAACATGGATCAGAAAACTGTGTAATGTGGGCCCTTTAAGATAGGTAAAATTATATCATTATGTCAGTGTGTCACTGTTTGAGTAGCAAAATTGGAACATCATTATATAGTTAATTGCTATGGATGATTGAATTATAGCAGTTATAACTATTTCATATATGCTGTCCAGATTTAGAGGCTTAAGACTTAAAAGGTTATCTTGTCACTAAGAATTGCTGTTCCATTGTTTATGTAGCTCTTCTTGAGCATGTTTAGACTGGCTAACATAAAACCTTTTCCAGGTAAAACATATCTTGAATCATTATTCTCTCCACATTGCATTTACATGTTGACACAGAGGTGTTCTTGGTGCCAGTGTCAGTCAGTCTGAGAATATTTGGTTTCTAATTATAGATTCTCACCGGCGCGTTGTTTGGTCGGACCTGTCGAGGGTGGATTTTCTGAGTCAAATCCAAGGGGGGAAGATGTCTGTTTGGTGAAAGCTAGTGCCATTTTCTACTTCCGATTCCCCGGCGATGCTGTAGCAGATGCGTCTCTGAAACCTGCCGACACAGAGAGAGAGACATGGAGCTGTTAAAACAACTGGTGGACCAGTGTGGTACAACCCAAACCCTGGGGACCACCAGCTCCACTTGTGCGGGTCCAGTTGTCTTCGCTAATGAGCTACCAGTCTGTGATTTTTCTACGCCTGAGTGACGGCTTAGGGGGGGATTTTTAAAACACAAAAAGCAATATTTTCCATTTCAATTTTTGTTTGTTGGTGGAAAATAAGAGTAATCTTGAGAAGCTGTTGAACCGTGGGGTCAGGAGAGATATTGGCGTGGTTCCATTTTGATGAAAAGTCGTATGTTAGACCCGCGGGGAGGTTTTTGTTCGCCGGCCCTCAGCTTTGACCTCCCCATTGCCAGAGATGAGCTGGAGCACAATTTCTCTGCGGGATCGGATAAAGCTGCTAATTTGCTTATTAATGCCTCTTGCCTCAAATTAGGATTATATTTGCTCAACTGTGAGGGTCTGGCTATGTTGAAATTAAACACCTCAGCTGTGCAAAAGTGAACAATATCAACCTTTTGTTCATTAATTTCAAGTTGTGTACAAAATTTGAAAATATAGCCAAATGATAGGAAAGTACGAGTCAAGTATGAGGAAAGTACAATTGTAGAGACAGTTTATCCTTGAACTGGAGTCCTGAGACTGTGTTTAAGAACTGTGTTAAAAGCAATACCTGTGTGCATGATGCGCATAAGCAGTATGCTTAAATGCTGTTACTACTTTGGCGTAAATTGGGGGTTACTGTTGTAATGAAATAATATGCATATTCATTTAATTTAAAGGAGGATTGTAACATTTCTGATGGAGGGTTCGCATCTGCCTGTCTCTATGGAATTAAATGCATCTATCTTGAATTTAATTGTTTGACATGACTGGGCTCAGGGCTCAGTGGTAAGTTTATCCGCTTGTTTTCTTGGATTATTCTGGTACAGGGTCTAGAGGTATAAGGAACAACTGGTGTAACAATATCCACACTTTAAACTTTACCCCTGCTGTTTGTAATCCAACAATTATATATAATCAAGGCAGCCCTACGTGATGTCACCAACTACTGGAAATTACAGAGACCACTGAAGACAACACAACTTGCATTTAAGCTGCAGATTTATCTAGTTTGCACTAAAGTTGTCAAAAATGACTAGGAACAGTCGATAATGCTGTTAAACCTTGAATGGAACAGGAGCAGGTACATCATAACACAAAGTTTGAAAGCGTGTTTTTTGCCAATAAGATGAATAGAAAAGATTAGAATTGTGGACTAGTCTAAATTTATGGCATTAAAAGCACTCCTAGTGGCTTTTAGTCCATTGTGTATCTGCTCATGGTTGAAAGAGAGCACATCTTTACCATCATCTTCATCAAGGGCTTTACGTGCCTCATTTAAAGTATGAGCATTTTAAGTGATTTGGTGATTGAAGCATATTGTTGAGGGTCAGGTACAGCACAGGTGTCCAAGTACTATATTGAGACAAGTGTGATTTGTAAATGAAAGATTTTGGGCCTTCTCAGTCCAAAGTTTAATGGAAAGAGTTTTCGCTGTATAAATTATGTATTGACCACTCAATTCCACTCTTATGTATGCAAAGAACATTTATTTCTGTCACAAGGTCAGGCCGGGCAGATGGTTCGCATGGTGAACTGGAATGAACTGATTCAGAGTGCTACATTAATCTCAAAGAGACACAACTTTTCTTTTATTGAACCAAAGTGGAGAAGTGGGCTACATGCATTTGCACACCAATCAGAGAGTTGCTCGTTTGTATCCATGGAAAAGGTTCCAAGTTGGTTATTGGTGGAGTGTTCAGCACCTGCTAGTCTCCATGGAAATGTTATTGGTTTGCCTGAAATGTTCCACAGTTTGGTAAGTTCTCCTTCTCCATGGAGACAAGTAGGTGACACCAACAGCCCAGGTACAGTTCAGATGTAGAGATGTAAAGATGCAAGCCCTCTTACAGAGTACAGTACAGTACAGTACAGAATCTTTAAGTCATTTCAAGTAATAAAAGCACCTGTACTTAAATACACACAGGATAAGTTTAATGCCATATTGTGGAACATGCCAGCCAAAACAATACACCTTACAATACAATTTAAGACAAAACAACCATTATTAGTTTGTTAATTTGTTTTTACTTGAATAGTTAATGGAAACACTCTACAAAACCTTAAAGGGAGTAACAGGACAACAATTAAAACTTATTTTTGTGTACATACTTAATACAGATATTCAGTCAGTTCACAGTCAGCTGATTTAGCCAACTTTTTTCCAGAAAACTTGCCAAACTGTAGCCTTATCAACTCTCAAGTGACCTCTGGAAAGAAAGTTACATGGAGTTCCTTTAAACTGAACAGACAGAAGTTCTGATTAAACTGAAATCAGCCTTGCTTTGATCCCTGGTAGACGACATCCATCCATAACCCTTTAAGCCTTCTTCTTCTGGGCTGTACGAATGTCTCGACAACAAGCCCCTTTAATTCAATTACCCTCCCTCTTTGCAGCCATAATTGTTTGTGACAAGACAGGGCTGGGAGTGTGACAGGGTAAATGATATGGTGCCGAGTAATTAATGCCTTTCGTAATTGGACTGGAAGCTCTATAGGGTAACGTTCAAATGGCTGCTTCTGTTTCTCTGTGATTTTTAAGACTCTAGTGAACTGACAGTGGTAGAATTGAGATTTGAGGGTTGTGGTCGACTAAAGAAATTCTTGTTAGACTAAAAACCTGCCAATCGATCAGCGGACTTAAAAAGGGCAGTGGCAAAAGCTCTCAAAACTAACAGAAAAAGTATTACGAAGTATTAGTATTAGTTTACCCTTTCTGCTGTTGTCCCATATAAATCCTTAAAGGTGGACCATGTAACTTTTCTGGTGGAGGGTCCGTCAAATGCTTTTCTCTAGGAGATGTTATTGCGAGATGTTATCTTTGTTTGGAATGTTTCACAGTATGGTATTAAACCTTTCTATCTTCATGGAGACCTGCTCAGAGTCAGAATGCCTGTTTTTCTAGGTCTTTTTGAGGAATAAAATCACCTGTAAGTGAATACATGCAAGAGAGAGCTGTTTAATGCCATACTGTGGAACATTCCATGGAGAACATATTTATAGAAAAAGCGGGTGACGAACCTCTAACCAAAAAGTTACATAATTGACCTTAAAGTTAATGGAAAATATAATTAAAAATCTCCTTCCAGCAGGCCACCTTCATAGTTTGATGTACAATTGAGCTAAAAAATGTAAAAGCAAAGAGAAAGCAAATTGTCTGCTATACTGTATACATACTGGTGTTGATGGCAAGCTAGAAATAGCACAACCTGAAAATCACACCTCCTTCTTAAAGGTGTTTTTGAGCAATAATATCACCCATAAATGAATACATGTAAGGCAGAGCTGTTGTCAGAGCAATGACATAGCTATAGAAACATCAGAAAAGTAACAACATGCACCTTTAAAACCTAAAATAAACTAATACGCCATCAACCGATTAATTGACAAAATGATTCAAGGCCCGCAGCCCTGGAGATTTGCTTTTACTCTGTCTGAGCCCACACACCTGCGAAGTGAGACTGTGTGCTGGCGACTGGCTTGTTTGTGATAACCCAAGGGAACAGCGAGCTCACAGGAGATACGGAGGTAAGGCTCTGGGTGTGCTGCTGTGCTTTTGTTTAATTACCGCTTTCCACATCAAGGCGCCTTTGAAAAATGTTATATATTTAAATGAGCTTTGTAGTTACAGAATGAGTACGGTTGACGGGGGAAAGCGAATTTAACGCAATGTTATTAGGGATTCTGTAAGTGTTGTGTTTTAAATTGAACTCCTGCGTTTCACTTGTAAACAACTTCGTATGGATTACTGTAATGTAACAAATTAAACGGATATACAACAAACTCTTAAGTGTATTTTCTTGAGCAACTTCTAAAAATACTTCTGGGAGTAGGTTTCAATGTACTTTTAACCTTACTCAATTAAATTTGTGTCTGAAAAGTTCAAAAGGTACACTGTGTCACTTTTTGGTTGCTCTGCCTGGAATGTTCCTCATGGTCTGGTTTGGTCTCCATGACGATAGAAAGGTTAAATATCGTACCGTGAAACATTCCAGACAAAGCAATGGAGAAAAGCATTTGACAAGTTATGTCTCTTGCACAGTTCTTCGGCTGTATTTTATTTTATTTTTTCCATTTTCAGATCCATATTTTGAAGATAACAGATTCTGAGCAATATATAAGGTTTTAAACTTTTGAACTTTTACTTGGGTTATTACCACCAATACTTTAAATGACACTGATCTACTGCTGTTTTTTTCTTGGGACAACTTTCTATAGATACTAGCCAACGTAATAGTTTCTCTTAAATTTTAGAAACCAACTGTCTGACCATAACAACTTCCCCCGGCATACAAATCTTTTCACAAATTCCCATTGCATCTTACACTTTGACAAGATCTGTCAAAACGCTTTAAAAACGCACCTATATCAGTTTCGACTTTCAATTGACCTTGCGATCTTGAATCCTCTGCCGGAGATTTGCTGATAATCACTGGACTAGAAGACCCATCACGATTACATTGCGAGATGCTGCCACTTTTATCAAGCTCTCCCTCATATCTCTCTCGGCAACAGCAGACTGCTACAGATTCTAATCCAAGAGGGCCGTGCGACAGAATTTGGTACTATGAATAGCCCCGGTCCGTTGCTTTAATACAGCACCAGTCCTTTCTTCCGGCCTGTAATAAGACAATAGACAGGACTTAAGCTTAACAAGGGCGAGCGCCAGACGAAACCTGCGATAACGAGGATCCTGACAGACAGCAAAAGGTACACGGAGGTAGGAGACTAGAAGCTACCTCTCTCATTACCAGCAACTCACCCCGCGCTTCCAAAAAACCTTACCAGGAAAATGTATTCCGTCCAACCCTACCGCCTTCCCTTACCAAAATGATTTGACGACGCTAGCTAGCAGCTTGTTTTCCCCATTCTGACGAAGCATTAAAACACAGTGACAGGGAAACTTAAAAGATCAAATGGCGTGCATAGTGCGCCAGGGCTCTCGTACTTCACAGCAGCATGATAAGATAAAACCCCACAGAACAAATGGTGCCATCTTTTATTCAACACGTATATTTTGTTAGCAGCGGTGAGCTCACTGTTACTGTGTGGGAGTGGGAAGTATATGGATCACAGTACAGTACAGTGCTTATTGCAACAGCGTGTACTCAAAACTTTTGGACAGGACAACAACTTAAGAGCTGCAGTTTGTTTTTCATTCAGTGTGAGGGTAAAGGTGAAGAGAGATGTACAGTGTAAAGAATGGAACTTTGGAGAACTATAATATCAGTTTTTTTATGCATTCACTTTTAAAGGTGCACTATGTAGCTTCTCTGGTGAGGTGTCTGCCACCAGTTTATCACCATGGAGGTACAGTTAGGCCCAGAAATATTTGGACAGTGACACAAGTTTTGTTTTTTTAGCTGTTTACAAAAACTTATTCAGGACACAATTATATAATCAATATGGCCTTGAAATGCAGATCCTCAGCTGTAATTTGCGAGTATTCACATCCAAATTGGAGCAAGGGTTTAGGAATTACATCTCTTTAATACATAGCCACCTCTTTTTCAAGGAATCAAAAGTAATTGGACAATTGACTCAGAAGGCTCCAAAAAAAAAAATAAATAAATAACAAGGCTGCATGGGCTCTTCCCTTGTTAACCTGTCATCAATGAAGCAGTGAAAAGGTCTGGAGTTGAATCCAGGTGGGGCGTTTGCATTTGGAAACTGTTGCTGTGAACACACAATATGTGGTTAAAGGAGCTCTCAACAGAGGGAAAACAGACCATCCTGAGGCTTTAAAAAAAGAAGAAATCCATCAGAGAGATAGCAGAAATGTTAAGAGTGACCAAATCACTGGTGAGCTTGGGAACTCAAAAAGGCCTGGAGGTGGAAGACAACAGTGGTGGATGGTCGCAGAATCCTTTCCATGGTGAAGAAAAACCCCTTCACAACATCCACTCAAGTGGAGAACACTCTCCAGCAAGTAGATGTATCAGTATCTAAGTCTATCATAAAGAGAAGACTTCAGGAGAGTAAATGCAAAAGATTCACTACAAAGTGCAAACCATTAAAATAGAAAGGCCAGAATTGACTTTGACTAAAAACACCTGAAGAAGCCAGCCCAGTTCTGGAACAACATTCTTTGGACAGATGAGACTAAGATCAACCTGTACCAAAATGATGGGAAAAAGAAAGCTTGGAAAAGAATTGGAACATCTCATGATCCAAAGCTCTACATCTTCTGTAAAACATGATGGGGGCAGTGTGATGCTTCCAATGCCACTGGGTCACTTGTGTTTGTTGATGATGTGACAAAAGACAAAAGCACCCGGATGAATTCTGAAGTGTATAGTGATATATTTTCTGCTCAGATTCACCCAAATGCAGCAAAGTTGACTGGACAGTGCTTCACAGTACAGATGAACAATGATCCAAAACATACTGTAAAAGCAACCCAGGAGTTTTTAAGGCAAAGAAGTGGAATATTCTGCAGTGGTAGTTGTTTCATTTCAAATTCCATGTGGTGATATACAGAGCCCAAATCATGAAGATTGGGCCCAAAGTTAGGCCCAAATATTTCTGGGCCTAACTGTATATACTAAATCCTTTGTCAGGTATGTTTCGCAGTATTACAGTAATCTTCTGTTATCTTGCCATAGTAGATTGCAGGTGTTTCTGTAGTTAAATAAATACCTTGAATCTCCTCTTTACAATGAGCAGACTTGATTTGTAACTTGGCCAGATGGCGGCACCTGCTTGTTTCCATCGAAATAGATGCCATAGTTGCCTTAAATTGGAGCAATTTCTGACAGAGCAGTGACATTCATCAATAAATCAAATGTTACAGAGTACCTTTAAACATAAGGGAAAAAAAAAATAAAAAAAAACAAACAGTAGCTTTAAACATAAAAACCCTGTTAATTTAGATTTTATCCAACTTAAGCTTTAGCTAGTACAACACAAAATAATATCTTATCTTCCAGAATACTAGTTCACTAGTGACTAAAAGAAACACACAATTAACAAGAATGGCAACATAGATGTAAAAAATATAAATAACAC